>PNEQ01099761.1:0-34074 GCA_003012365.1 Medauroidea extradentata | reverse complement strand
ACAGTGAACTAAAAAAAACTCTACCTGAGAGACTGTGTGAGAACACTCTAGATTTCCACGATTCTAAATTCAAAGCAATGACTTCCCAATAGCTGAATACTCTTTAAAATTACAAACCAAAATAACTTTACCACTTATTTTGAGTATGGATGAGAAGAAAAAACCAAAAAACAAAAGCCCGAAAATTTGCGTCGTGACAATATTAAACGCAGGTTATTTGCTTTTAAGTGATAAGGGGCGAAATAGCCATTCGTTGAGAGACACCATAGCACTACGCACACATTTGGAGCGGGGCCTTCCCAGAACAAGATTTGTTTAATAAGCAGGTATTCTTGCAGGGAGTTATAACTAGACATGTAGTTTCCATATCCCAGTACAGCGTATACATTGGTTACACTTTGTAAAAACAAATATTAGTAAAAATATTATCAAAACAACTTTAATTAGGCAATACAAGAATAATTCCCCGTATATTAATAGTATTTTTAATGCTTTCAGTGCCAGTAAAATTAAAATGTAATTTACGTTTATGAAGAAACATTATCATTTACGTCATGACGGTTTTAATTATTTTTAAATTTACAAAACACGAAGAAAATTTCATGGAAATCACTTTGATGTGACTATAAATTTGCTTAGTGTTTACAAAACTTTATTTGAGAAACATCTGTAAATAATTTGTTAAAATAAAAAAAAAGTGATTATCTTAATATATAAAATGATGTGTCCTGACACACTCACTCACTCATCATCGCGCAGCCCAAACCGCTGGACCTAGAACCATGAAATTTTGAGGGAAGCTTTCCCTTGGCCCTTGCCCCGTAGGCACCCGGGTGAAAGGGGTGTGACATGTGTTTTCAAAGAATCCCTAATATCTCATTAAACGGGAAAACTATCCAATTTTTTTAACTTCAAAATATTGCCCAAACAAAATGCACATTTGTGAATTTTTCGATTTTGCGAAATTCGAAAATTAAGGAGGTGAAAAAAGTCGTAAAATTTGTTTTTCATTAATCTGTGATTTTTTTCAAACCATTTCAGATAGTGAGGTGATATTTTCTTTCAAATTATGCTTAAGTAAATATACAAAAAGTATTTTTTTTTTTAATTTTTCGAAATTAGTCCATGAAAGCTCTTAAAAATAGAAAACATGTTTTTAATCTACTGAACCAGTGGAAATATTGAAATGGTTTATGTTTTAAACAAAGCTTACGTAAATATAAAAAAAAAGTAATTCCAGGATTTTTCGAAATTCGTCCTTGAAAAATGTTTAAAAATAAAATGTGATTTCAAATAATCATCTGTACCGCTTCTACCCGTTGAGATACCGAGATGATTTTTTGATAATAATGAAGCTTATGTAAATATCTACAAATTAAATTCAGGTTTTTATGAAATTCATAAATTATGTAGGTGAAAAGCAGTAAAATGTTAGTCTCCCGAAAAAAAAAAGATGATCGCGGAGAAATAATTCAACAGTAGTTTTTTTTGCCAACCTACACATAAATAAAACCTCTTTGGACTGTAGCCATTACATACAAAATAACTACCATGGCATGCCTTTAACATTCACTAAGGGTGTTGTATAATGTTTGTGGTGTGGAAGTGGTGGGGTCATGGGTTTCTTATCCCGTGCAAGACTTTGCGATGGAAATTATTATTATGACATCATACGAACATATTGCGCGCGCTCTTTACGCTGAGCTAAAACAGTTAATTATAGTTCACTGTTATTGAGTACGCTTGCTGTTAAATGCCTTCATGACATATATTATCCAGAGTTACTGTTTACATTACATAGTTTCACGCGAGCAACGCCGCAGCCGGCCGGCAAGTATTTCTATATTTCGTAGACGTTTCTTCTTATATATTAAAAATTTCTTGTAGATTACAAAATATTTTGTAAAAAGGTAGTTTTTTTCTGTAGCAAACCACATCAAACGAATTAAAATTTTTTGGATAACTTAATACAAATTCTATCTTATTTGTGGGTAGTAGCAATAAAATATGTTCACGGCCATGATGCCATCCCAGTGCAGTTACACGTGGTTTGTGAAGCGGAGAGATTCCCGGCGGGATCGACTCAGATTTTTGTGTAAGGGTCGGATGGTTTTCTTAGTACTCGTCCGTTTCCTCGACCCCTTCATTCCGTACTCACCTCATATCACCCCTTACGAGCGCTGGAAACTCGCCGACAAAAATCTCTCCATTTCAGTTGACATTCCTTTCATAGTTACATTGACCAGTAGAGCGAGTATGTTGCTTACACGATAGCAATAAGTAAACAAATATATTATTGTTAGAGAGGATTATTTATCGCAGGAAATCTTGACTGTTTACTGGGTTTCAACGCAACTTAAGTTTACCAGAAGATGACTGGCTTTCGCTTTTATGTGGAGCTGTTGCCCTATTTGGCTGACCCAATAAGAATCCCGCTGTTGTAATATTTGATGCCTATTATTGGTTTGCAGACAGCTACATTGTGTCGGACGTACATCATCAAATAATTTGTGTTGTAATTAACTTGTTACGAACATCTGGGAATTCGCCCGTATAAATTTGTAATACATTGATATAAAAAATTGACGTACGTTATATTGTGGTAAATAGTGAACAAACGCTGTGTTTCTGAAAGACAGAGGCTCTCTCTGAGAGAAGCGACGTCGTGGTGAAGCCAGAAAAGGATTGTCGAGAGCCATCCATCAGCTCGTAACATAAGGTTTTAGGCGGGGGGGGGGGGGGGAGACTGACTCTCTGGACTGTGAAAAATGCCCGAGCAGAACTTATTTTCTGGTGTGAGAATTAGGGTAGCCCTGGACACCACATAGCGTAACTGACTCTGCTCAACTCCACCCCCTATCTCCCTGTCTTTAGAGACAAGAAACAAGCAGGGCCACACCAAGGAGAAAGAAACTATCAATCAGAGGTTGAGCTGGCCTAACAATGTATAATATTATTAAGTAATGTAAAGGGATTTAATTTAAGTGTTGTGATAAGTATACGTTAACTGTGTGTTGTAAATAACTATGTGATATTTATGCAAATGAAAAGAAAGAAAAAATAAGTGTCTGTGCCGTCAGGAGCCGGAAAGGCAAAGCTAAGGGGCGTGGCCAGTGTGAGAATGAGAGCACACCGATTGGCTGGCGAGGTTAGGCACGCGGAGGCACGAGTCGCCAGCAGAGACGCGTTTTTTGGGGGGTACTCTTGTCTTCAGAGCCCGGTGTGGGCAGAGGCCGGGATGACGTCGGTGATTATGCTTAGCTGATTACTTTAATTTGTGTTTTATGATTACTCGGTCTTGGTAGCCCTGTGTGGGCAGACGCGGGACGACCACGTGATAGCCCGAGGTTGTATTTATAAGTTGTCAGTACTAAAGGACGTACGGCCACGCTTCCGAAAGCCGAGATTTTTCCGAAGCCAGGTGAGCGCCAGGGAAAAAGAAAGAACTTTGTTTCAGGGTAAAGTTATCCTTTAAGAGTAACAGATAACAATAACGTCCGAGTTTCTAAAGAGCTCTAGCCTAAAATCACAAGTGAAGAAACTACAGCGTTTTCAAGGGTATATTGACACAAATCATTTTAGCGATATATCGTCCTTTCTACATATTATTAGGGCCACGATCTTTTCGCGATACGAATTTTGCCCCAGTTTGTTTAGTGCCTTATGTGCACAGCTGCAGTTCTGATTCACAGTCAGTTATTGGTAGGGCCACGATTTTGTCGCAAAAAGATTTTTGCCCCACTTTGTTTCAGTGACTCACGTGCACATCGGCAGTTCTGTTTCAAGGTTATTGGCAGCGTGTCTTTGTTTAGACACGTTTCTCATTTGACTGCACCAATCAGAATAAGATTATTGTGAGTCAGTACGTCTATAATTTGCCAAGGCAAGTGAGAGTAAAATCATCCAACCACAGACGATGTAGAAGAGCTGCAGGTGTGCACATGACGCATCGAAACAGAATGTTGCAAAAATCTTTTCGCCATAAAATCGCGGCTCTAGTTATTGTATGTTTTAACCTTCACGTTTCTTGGGGTTGTACCTGCAAACATCATACGTGTGGTGTCGCAGTAACCTTGCTGTGATTGGCACAGTTAAACGAGAGACGTTACTTCACACAGACATGCTGCCAATAACTACGAAGCAGAACCACAGATTTGTACGTGAGGCACTGAAACAAACTGGGGTAAAATTATTTTCGTGATGTATCACCCTGTCTACTTATTATGATAATACCCGAGAGCCAGAGTATCGCGTCACTAATACAGACTTACAATTGGCCGCCCGTAGGCCTCTGCTTGACACAAAGGATGACATGGATTGAGGTCTTACAATGGAAAAGCGCCGGAATAAGTTGTGCGTGGGAAACGACAGATCCTCGAAAAAACCCGCCGATCAGCGCAGCGGCCCATCAGGAATCAACCCGGATCTCCTTGATGGGAGGCGAGTGTCTGATTACTAGATCGCCGCTGCCCCTCGATACAAGTAACTCAGCCAATAATGACGATATTGTTCTGTAGAATTGTGTCAAGCATGGCCTAAATATAACCATCTTCTGTGCCCCCCGTATTACCAGCTCACAGTTTGGTATATATCCAGATAACTTAAAAAAGTATAATTTTTTTTTTCGTATTTGAGAAGCCTGACTTCTCATAAGATAAGCTAAATCAGCATTTCAAAACATTCTGACATGATTTCATTTCACATTTAGAACCTATACAACACAATTTCGGGTCAATGTAAGAGGTTTTAGGAGGCATCATGCAATATGTCACCGTCTTAGTTTATCCCTCCTCGACACGTGATCAGACAATTATTTGAACTTTTATTATTTACGCTTAGTTCTCCGATATACACGTACTTTTTGTTAACTTAACGCATATGTTATTAATGAGCAATCACAATGCAATACCAACCTACTCAAGATACTTAGATTAGGTCCTCTGCCTTTTGTATAGTTTTATTATGGCATTTAACATTCTATAAAGAGGATTTAAAGAAAATTTTGCATGCTAGCTCTTTTGTTAATCCTCTTAAACAAATGTTTACTGCTTAACATAGATTGGTGAAACCGGCCCTTAGTGATTGGTATGAATGTACATGAGCTGAAAGGTAGCGCTGCCGCTGATAACGGGTCACTAAGACGTATCGTTCTTTTTACGTGCTTCATGCTTCCTGTCCTCGTTGAGTAAGTTATTAAATACACGGACAAAAAGTATTCACTAGAATCATACCTAGTATTTTAACATATTTCCAGAAAAAACAAGACATTGGTTCAGAAAAGAATAACTAACGGATAGTTGTATGTTTAATGAGTCGTGATGTAATTAACGTAAAGGTTGCCCCATTTCATGCTACATTCTAAGAGGCATACTGAAAAGACTCACTGTGAATTTCTCGATACTTTTTCAAAGAAAATCGTTGAAAATCTAGGTGTCAAAATTACTTATAAGTTCTACAAAGGCTTTTTTTTTTGTGAAATATCACATTTTGAAAGGAAAGTGCTTGTACTTCTTCAAAGGAATTCTTTGGCAATTGGGTTCCTTTTGACTTGCTTTGTAAAATGTAGACCTACAAAAATATTATGTGGCTGTACTCAAGAAGTCTTCCTTCTTCCACCAACAGTAGTCATGATAAACACTACCAGTAGAGAGTGATGTTGCGTTTTAAAAATAATATATATATATATAAATAAATAAATAAATATATATATATTTAAAGTGTGTGTGTGTGTGTGTGTGTGTTTTACTGGTGAGTGGTGAATTGCTAATATAGACTGCGGTACATATTTCTATGGAGAAGTATAAATCAAAATACATTTATTTGAAATGTAGTTAAATAGATAGTTTCAGAGACAAACGACGTGCAATACGATGAGAACCCTTGATATATTACACACACGCTTTGTTAGCACTTCCAAACTTCCACAATAATGTTCCAAGTGTTCCCAGCCTGCAATGCGTTGGCTCATCATGCTTTGCTTTAAGTAACCTCGAACATTACAAGGTCTTAGTAGAGATACACAGGAGAAATGGGCCAGAGATCGGCCAGGGCCTGTTGTTTGAGGTATGACAGTGTCATGCAGTGTAACTTGTTCTGTGGCGTAGTGTACACAGCGCGCTTGCAGTTGTGGCTACCTACAAGGTAGAATCAGTGAAGGAGGGAGGATGGCACATGGCAGTGCCAGAGAAGGCGATGGCAGCAAGCTTATCTACGGCTAGATAACGGCGTCATGAGATAAGACTGAGTACGCCGGGTGTGCCTCAGTACTCGCCATGGAAGCCGTCGTGGGACGTCTGGTCGTGCTGGTTCTGGCCGCTAGGATAGCCACCAGTCAGGAGGTGTCCTCTCAGGACGATGTGAACAGAGGTTAGTACCCACAGTTAAAACCTACTGATCGTCAGAGGCAGTTCCTGAGTAGAAAAAAAAGGGGGGCATGGAGCCATGGCCCCTACCGTAACTGCTCCAAAAATATGAAACCAAATAAGTGCATAGTAAAATATTGAAAATATTACCTCATACCTTCCCTGGAGCATTGTTAAAGACAACAGAACAGTATTAACAACACAATCATGTCTTGCAGCAATATGGAAAATTAAGGGACATCCCTACACACCCTTCAATTGCGTTACAGCAAGTTACGACTATTCTCTTTTTGACGAAATTATTTAATGCACATTGTAACTGTATACCTACGAAAATAACACACTTCAAACTAGGTTGCTATAGATTAAAAATTTGACACGTCTATTAGAAACACTATATTCTGGCGCCCTCAAAACGGCTAAAAATGGCTTTTTCAGACTACCGTATCTGAAAAATTAAAGACTGTGAACTACGCTGCTCATAAATAAAATAATGTGGTCAAGTCTTAAAGTCGCATAGAAAAATAATAATACACAAAGCACAGCACACCATCTGAGGGGCTCGCGCGGTGAGGCGATAATGCACTACATACGTCGGTTAGTGATACCCTTACAACTCCTACCTCACACACACAAACACATTCTTTCTGGAGATGCCACTTAAGCGTAAAAATTAAATATACATAGTTAATTTTATTTCAACACAAAGGTTTCCACTTTTAAAGGACAAGTTATCCATAAAATAGTATAATTTCTTAAAAGGGATATTATTATTATTTTAGTATGGAAACTTCTTAAATATCACCATTCTGCACCCTAAAATCCCAATTTTCTCGCGGGAGCAAGACCCCCGGACAACCATTTTTGGCTTAGGGTGTGAATATGGCTATGTTTTAAGGCATAGCCCCCTTCAGGACCCAGAGCTGGGTCCGCCCCTGCTGCTCGTGTATATGAGAATCTCTTTTTTGTTCAGAGCAAATTCTCATATTAGCTTTCGCGTGTGTTCTATTTCCTTGAAACATAACTTTTACTCGGAATGCACATAATGAATATTCAAGTCTACGTATTTAAGACGCAGCAACTATAGGTCAACGAATTATAAAATAAATTACGAATTCAGTAAAAACTAGAATTCATATTAATCTTACGTACAGTGCATTTTACGATACACAGTAGGGGGATTACAAGTATTGGTGTTAAGGTTAATATTTATGTTACAATGTGTTGTAATATTATTATGGCTTCATCGCTTTAAATTTTGTATATATATTGAAACATTCAACGAACTCGATTCGGACGTGGATGCTTGCGGCCACTAAGGCTGAATTTTGCTGTGCGTACCACTTGTGCCATCACCTTTATGTGCAAGGCGGCCAACTTGCGCCAGAATTTCCATCGAGGACTCGCTTTAACTAAAAAATTTGTCATCAAGCTGTCGCAGGTAGATTCGGTCCCCAACGTTAGGTGAGCTCGGTAGTATTTATGCTGGAACTGGGTTTGACGACGGTAGCATTTCGAGGTAGCGAGTTACGTCTGTGCTAATAGTAGCTAAACAAAACAGAATATAAAAATAAAACTCTTAAGTTGCATTAAGGTGTTTAACCTCTCTGGAATTATATCTGAGGCATAGAATTAAAGTAGCAATAAGGACAACAATGACGTTGCGACAGTGCTTCATCGCTTCTACACACAAGGATTTGTATACGCATTGAGTAAAGATTAGACTAGAGTGGTCTTCGCTAGCATGAATTCTCCGAGTAGCTTCCCAGGTAAAAGCGTGTAGTTCATAGGTCTGACACCACGTCGCGCTAGTCCGTTTCTGAGCACATCTCGCTGGGACCTGCACTGTTGTCACCATCCTCCTTGGTTGTCACAGTCATCATCGACCGTCTCTCTCTGTCACAGTCTCTCTCTGTCGCTCCAGGGACAAACCCGTTTTTGAGGGTGGGAGTGAATGGCACGCGACGTTGCCTTCTATTAGTTGCTGTCCGCACACCCTCTGCCAAAGACAACTCCCTCAGTTAACTTTCAAGTACAAATTAATTCCTTGTAAAGTTTACAAATTCTTTTAGAGTGTAGGCTATTGTAGCAGACTGATGGAGGTGATTCTGTTGGAGCAAAAATACTTGTATGAGCAAGCATACTGTCTATAACGCGTTATTGAGTTTCAAGGCGGGTCCGCAGGGCGTAGTAGTCAGACCACTCGCTTTCCACTAAGGCGATCCGGGTTCCATTACCGGGGCCGAATCTGATTTTTCGCAGGTGGAAAACTTTGCTGCCGGCCAGCCGGGTTTCTCGAGGGTCTCACGTTCTCATTTTCCAACCCCCCTCCATTCTTATTCCGTTGCATTTACATTGTAAATATTAATTTCATATTATCCGTCATGGTTCGATATACGCCCATGCTGGCCAAGTTAATACGCTGCCAAAATATAGATTATGCTTCCCTGACTTCGGGTACTCTCCCATCACGATATTTCTTTGATTTGCGAGGTGAACGCATGCTAAATGAAGAATATGGCACAAATGTGATACTGGTTAAAGATGCAATACGTATCTGGTGTTCTATAAAAATATTATACTCTAAAGAGAAAATCAACTGTCAGGCATTTTCTGTATGCCTGCATAAAATTTTCCTGTGAATACGTATTGCAGGAATACTTGTATTTCGGGCAATTGTATTTCGGGCAACACTGGACGTTCGTTGACCACATCACAGCCAGTGCTTGCGAGCGCAATGCATCACACGCAACCTGCCTCTTGCGTCAGAACGCTGTTCTCTACTAGCTACATTCGTGGAACTGTGTCCTCACCTCTGCTACACGTCATACTGATAACATGGATCTATACAAGCGATATCTGGGTTCTGAGAATTACTTTCGTTTCTGACATACACTTGCAAAACTATCTAAACTCTGGTGTCGTACGTAGTACATTCGTCTTCAAACAAAATTTAACAACTCAATACGTGGTGGTAGTCTTAACATGTGGCCACGATTAACAACCAATGTACATGAGCAATAACGTTTTTTTAGGACAATTATTCACGCACGTTTTTTTCTTGCTTGACTAAATCCCAGGAATTTCCTCAGTAGGTTTGTACTATATGTTTTGTATTAGTTAGGAGAAAATTTAATGTTACCAGCCCCTCAGTAATCAATGTTAAAACTAGAAAACTGGATGGGAATTTGGCACATATATACAACAACGTGTCACAAGAACATTACAATGTCTACATAAAACGTGCATTATAATAATTTTATAGATGTTAAAAACGAGCTCAATGTTACCGTTATAATTTCAAGCTGGTATCAGTTTTCTTTATAGAAGCAGGAATCTGTGAGGAAACTGAATTGAATCAAAGGTGCACATTTCCCTCTGCAAACTATGTGAGTGCAAGTAACAGTTCTGTGAGGAATTCTCGAGCCAATACTGAAGACAGATACAAACACCAAAGTTATTTTCCTTCATGATTAACCTGCTAATGTGTTTTACCAAATGTGATTCGTAGCTATGCCAACCATGTTCCAACAGTTAGACTAACGCATTTTGTTAAATGGTATAGTGTTTTCTCACCTACTGAATGAAAGTATATTTTTAGTTTATGAAGGATTAAACGATACTATTTTTCATAAATGTTTGATTCACTATAGCATATTTACGCCTATTAATATGCAGGGGCGTCATTTCAGGTTTTTCTAGGGGGAGGGGGCAAGATTTTGTTTTCTGGCGACAGGGACCTTGTTGCATCTTTTTTATTAATTAAGCATGTATAAATTAGATACTTTAATAATACAACTTCAGTTTTATGTCCTTAAGTTAGCATTATTTACATTTAAAAATACAAAAAATATATTCATACACATAAAATTCTAAATCCAGGGGGGGGGGGCATTTGCCCCCCCCCCTGTAGCCGTAAATGACGCCCCTGTTAATATGCTGCATGTACAACCTGTTTGGTAAGTATAGGTACTAACGAAAGGGATGTGTCGAGGACGATGAAACAAACAAATAATGCTAACAAACGTAGACCCGGAAATCGACGGATTTCCCGTTATGATGTATGGTCACATGCAAACATTCAATACTGTTACCGCCGTCTGTACCAGGCACCAGTCCCCACAGTCAACAGCAAATGCCCATTTCGAACACTTGTTGTTATGTCTTCGTCCACATGTGCAGCATTTTGACGTTTTGGTCCTCGGGAACATTGGCATTATAGCGTTCTTGTCGTAACATTTATTGTGTCATATTGGGAAAACCATTGGTTCTCGGGCCTACATTTATTAGCATTATTTGCTATTTTCGTCGTCCTCGACACCCCCCTTTCGTTTGTACCTATGATTACTGAACATCCTGTATATGTACGTTTGCACACATATGAATCTGAATGTGTATAGGCCCAAATATATTATTGTGATATTTATGTGTAGGTGGTTGAGAATGAAGTTATAACTTTTGAAAATTTGGTTACTCTATTCCATTGAAATAATTGGCATTTTCTTGGAACTTTTTAATGTAGGCTAAACAAAGCAGTTTTCGTAACAGACAAAGTGTACCGTACACAAATTGTTAACGTCTCATGTCGCAACAAATAATATTTTATAGTAATAAATATAGGCATTATGACCTTTAAAAGTGCTCAATTGATCACGAACCACCTATACAGGTACATGTAATAGAATGCATGTGTGCATACACATATGCACACGGTTATGTAGCTGTATGGGTCCTAATTGCAAGTATGACATAATTGCGGAGTTCTACAGCGATAAAAGAATGTAGGACCCTTGAAATGTGAAGTAAAGAGATGTTTTTAAACGAGCTCAACAGACTGCAAACGAAGCCCAAGCATTGCGCATAACTTGTGTTGCTGAGGTAGTGTGTATGGTGTTGTGTTGCAGCCTTGAACAACCCGTGCAGTGGCAACGGCGACTGCTATTGGCTGCTGGACTCGCGCTGCTCGGCTGGCTTCTGCAGGTGTGATGAGGGACTTGTGCCGGAGTACGCCTCCGGTAGCACCGCTACGTGTGTCAAACGTAAGTTCCAGTGTTGTCCTTCCTCTCTTTAAGCTCACTTTACAAAGCTGAAGTTGTTAATTTAAATTTTAGGTGAAGTAAATAAACTGAAAAAAAAAAAAATTATACCTCTCTGCCGCGGGATTTAAGGGCAATATAATTAATTTTCTCTGAAAACATATAAACGGCATATATATATATATATATATATATATATATATATATATATATATATGTATGTGTGTGTGTGTGTGTGTATACTAGCTGCCCCAACAAACGTTGTTTTGTCACATAAATAAATTAAACATATTTACTAAACAATAGCACTTAGGAGTAAAAAAAAAATAGATAAAAACCTATTCGCAGACCTACCGAATGTAGGCTTACATACAAAATTACATTGAAATCGGTTAAGCCGTTTCGGAGGAGTATGAAATGGACGTTTCTTTATTTGTTCGTCTTCTATTAGAATAGGGAATTAGATCAAAATTCAAAATTCGGACCCAACTCGGATATATGAAGAAAATGAAAACCTGAAAACCCGAGGAGCGGTTTAAAATGCTATACTGAACAACATACCTCAAGTCCCAAAATTATCCACTTGTGAAAAACCACCCATCTTGGAAAACCCATTTTCACCTTTGTATTATTTAACATTTTGAGGATAGAGTGTTACCTCAAGAATTTATTCCTTTTATGTGAATTTTTAATTAATACTTTCGGAATTAAGGTTCACCTCATCTCTATAATCCGATATGTCGGGACGGTTTTCACACCCATGGGCCCGCCCGCACAGTAGTCGCACATTTATGTGTAACTGAGACAACTTATTTTGCAAATGCAGTTCTTCCCGCTACCAATTTTATGGCTGCAAGAAATAATTCTTAAAATAGCATTTGGTGCTGGCTGTTCCCCATTTTCAGTTGATGCAACATGGCCACACTTTACTGTCCTGCTCCGTGCTGTTTGAGGAACTTTCACACCCTTCTAATATTCAACTTAAGAGGGCGTGGTACATAATTCAACGCTAAAATCATTAATCTATAATTGTAGGTTTATTGAAGCCAATTTGCGACAGTGAAACAATAGCAATCCTAGACAATAGATTTAGCCAACCTTTTAAACATAATTGTTTACAGTGTTACGAACTTCTGAGGCACAATCTCTGACGCCGGAACCACGTGCATTGAACCGCAGCGCAAGAGACACACGTAAGGAAATAGTAATTTTGATTAAATATTTACAAGTTGGCAAATACCATTATCTAGGATTGTCATTGACTATTTTATCCATGTTGGCTTCGAAAAAAGTGTAGAAATAATTTGATGATTTCAGCGTTTGTTTACCAATCACGCACTCTTAAAGCAAGAAAAATTAACATTAAGCAAAATAGGTTCGGAATATACTCTTATCCTCAATTTTAACTAAGAAGCTAAAACTGTTAAAATCAAAGGAAAAAATTTGCACGACGTGAGTAATACAGAGACTTACCTGGTGATAAACGCGGAAGGAATGGTGCCTTACTGCAGACGACGTAAGTAAAATAATAGCTACGTCAAATGTAGACTTGTTCGACTGCTATGCTATTGATAGCGTGTCACGTAAGTGTCTTTCATCGTCTAGCTTGTCCGCAATGTCACAGCTATACAAGGCGAACAGAAAGCATTCCATTGCAGGTGCGATTTCTTCGTGTGTAGCGTCCAACTTGCTGAATACACCGACTTTCTCTCCGAGCTCAGCATTCCCTGGGAACTTTGTGAGGGCTCCCTATATTATTTTTCTAAATGGTGTAGATGATGTATGGCAGCCCGTCGCAGTATGAAAGGAAAGGAGAGACGAACAAAGATCTCCGAGATTCACTCTCATTTTTTCAGTGCTACAGATTTTGTGGTCAGCACTTTTCTTTTACGAGGAATGAGTATACAGATGTCAGTTGTTTCATCAGAAAAACTTATGAAATGGACCAGTAGATCTGTGTGCTTTCCTAAAACAATTGAATTGGTTCCAATTATAAGTTTCAGGTAAGCTGACACAATTACTGAATTTGTATCGAAAGGAGCACGGGTGACATCAATGCGAACTGACTGTAAATAACTGGGAAAGAAAGTGATGAAACGCTCTTTGTTGTTCTTATCGGTCAGAAATATTTCTTGGGGTACAACTGCTAATAGGTTATCTTCTACATCTGTTACTCGTCACACCATTCCTGTTCTCCTGGTGCGCTCTTCATATTTTGTGTTAAAAGAAGAATGACCATCAAATATAACTATAACACTTGTACCGTTATTTTAAACACTCGTGACAAATACGGTAGAAGTTCTGAGGACTCATCCACACAGCTCAATGTCGCGGGACCACACTTACACAAGGCCCCAACTGCTCCAGAAATTTGAAAAGTGATGATTTTGTGTCCTTTCGCGTTACTGTGTCACAAAAATTTGCAGGTAGCTCTGCTGCTAATTCATTCTTAAAATATTAAACGTGACCTTGTTCTTAATGCACAGCGCACATAAAGCGACGTAACATTTGTTTTGGATTGATTTCCAGAGTCGTATATTTGATTTGAATGGCTTTTGCAACACTTCCAAACGACCGAATTTTCAAACCAGGAGATCTTACGAGCATTTAAAAGGATTATGAATTCGTAGCTAAAACACAATTTTCTGAACATATTGCTTATCCCTGACTTTTAGAGAGTCTCGAAGTTTGACATGTTGTTTCGATGACTCTGAAAAGATCCCACCAAAACGTTTGAAGGTATAAACGATCTGTTTTGTAGCAGGCATCGCAATTTCCCAGTGTGCAACAACCGTTTCTGAAATACTTCTGCCATATTAGTCTTCCTGTGGTATTCATAGTGCACAATTACACATGTTAAATGGCCGTGTCTGTCCACATACGCGACTAATATTTCTTCGGTCTTCGAATGATAAAACAGCCTTGAGTTATAAATTTTCTTAATTCTTATGGTGTCATGACTTCCTGTCTATTTTAAACGTTATTCTGTAGGTAAATGTGAAAATCTTGGCTCAGTTTTATGGCCAACTGCATGAATTTATTAACCCGTCTGTTTGTGATAGCCTGTGGTGCCAACCCATGCATTAGATCAACAGTGATCTGCATTATCGACTGTACGATCAGTGTATGCAGCAAACAATTTTCTGTCGATTTTTTTTGTAATATTGAATACTTTACCACTATCGAAACCAGTGCCATTTAACTTATTTTTTCATTTTACTATCTGAAATAATAAATTTAACCACTAGACAAATAGAATCTGCCCATTTGATGATGCGCTTCTATCTATTCCTTTCATCCGAATGTGATAAAATTTAGTTGTGTTGTAAGTTGTGTTGTACGTGCACCCGCGAAAGTGTCTGCTAAAAATAAAAAATAAAAAATTGGATGAGGGAGCAATATAGGGCAGATGGGCAGAACGGGGTACCCAAACATTTCATGACCATTATAAAGAATGTTTGATCAGCTGTATTAAAAATGTATACTGTAAACATGGAATATTTCATATGCAGTGTTACACAAATGCACTATAAATTTGTTTCGTAAGAATATTTTTTAGTTGTGCAAAAACGGTGTTGACGTATTTCACAACTTTTTTTTGTATTATGGCACGTAAATGCCTGCAAAAATTTTACTAGATTCGTTACCCCGGTAGTAAAATAAATTGTATTTTTCAAGCACTTATTACATAAATTTTAATTTCCTCTTCTCGGAAAATAGTTTCTTGTAGGTCAGTCACATCGCACGTTGTTATCGCTCAAGGCAATGTCGAGGAATGTGGAAGGATATAAAATACTAAATGTATCTTTTAAATAAACTAGCTGTCCCGTTGCAGCTTCGCACGCGTGTACTATACAATATAGTCACTAACTTTTAATTACGTATTAATTGGTAGAATTACTATGTTCTCCGTATGTCTTTAATTTGCGAATTACCATAAATTGGTTGCTACATATTTACGTACGCAAACCTTAAACAAAAGATTACGTCGATTTCTCGTCAGGTTAGTTTCATTATTTCCAAAATAGTATTTTCCAGGTTTTCTCCCTCATAATTTCGATTTTCAAAAAACCATAAAATTACTTTTTAGATATTTACCTACGCAAATTTATGAATCACAGAGAATATTAATGGTTCATTAGGTTACTGAGATATAGCGGATGAATTGAGAAAATGTTTTCCACCTTTTTATCACGTCCTTTCGAATTGCTAGAAATGATAAACTCAGTTATTTGGTGATTATTTTGTTTTTAATTCATCTTTGTTTCTCTATGCTGGTCAATAACTATTTTTGTAGAGCAAAAAACACATCGATTGCAACTTTTGAGTTATTTATCCGTGGTCAATATTCACTTTTCGGGAGTTCTGTAACATTTTACTACTTTTCACGCCCGTAATTGTTGAATTAAAAAAAAAAAACCTGAGTTACGTTTTTGTTATATACGTTTTTTACCGGCTTTAAAGGACGAAATTTGAAAAAACTGTAAAGCACATTTTTTATACATTTACTTGAGCAACACACTGATGTAAAAATCACCTCAATATATTAAGTGGTTTAAGAGAAATTGAGGACTTACTGAAAACCAATTTAACAGCTCTTCACTTCATTGATTTCCAAATTTCGAAAAATGGAAAAATTATGAAATATTGATTTGTTTAGGCAATGTTTTGAAGTAAAAAAATATCAGGTTAGAGAGTTATCGATAATTTCGCGAAAAAAGTTGTGTCTCTTTTCACCCCTTAATTTTTAGATTTTCGAAAAATCCTTCCTTAATGGGTGCCTACGCCGTGAGGGGAAGTTACGCTGAAAATTTCACTTTTCTAGGTCCAGCGGCTTGGGCTATGTATTGATGAGTGAATGAATGACTGAGCGGGGTACTTCATTTTATGTACAGAGATTATAAAGGGACAGCTATCATGTAGTTTCTGATACTCTGACACATGCACCCACACGCAGACACACACACATTACCTACACACACTCGCGCACACAGACATATATACATACACACAACACAGTAGAACCATTTTTTACACACCCCTTTTTCCTTTTTCCATAGTATTTTACATCAACTTTTTGCAGTCCCATTTGCTGCTTGTGTATGAGAAATTTCCCTCTTTTTTACAGGTTCCTGCATTATACGAAATTTTTCTAGATCCCTTGAATTGAAAAGTTGGAGACGAAAATGTTTGTGGCAAAATTTTTACGATGATATTTTACGTGCACAATGTGGCAACACTTCATGGAAGGAGCCCACCCTCTTGCGCTCGATATCCAGGTATTATGTTATGTATGTTAAGTAAAGCAAACGAAGAATAATGCTTAGATTTCCTAGGACTTTAACCTGCACTTATACTATTATCGCCAGAACGGTTGTAGTACGATAAATAAGACATCTGTGAAGCGCAAGAGAGGACTAACTACAGTACTGCGTTGCCACATTGTACATGTAAAATGTTATCGCACAACATTTCGATACCTTTTTTGGTACCCACTTAGCTTAAGATTTGTGTTTGTCTATAGGATGCACTAATATTGATCCGTTGCTGTCTTGTCTGTGGTACCTATAATTAACATAAATCTCCTAGTATAGACTACATTCCTATACTTACGTACGCTTACTTAGAAAATTGGGTTTATTTTTTGACAGATTGGAATGATTTTCAACACTCACTGACAGACTGTTTCGTAGATGGTTGTAATAGATAAAAAAAAATAAACGTAGATAATAATTTAAAACTTTAGTTGCATCCAACATATAAATAGAGACATTTATTGACTAAATGCAGAAAAAAAAAATTTTTTAATGGATAATTGTTTCCCCAGGCTGTCACAAAACGTGCTCAACTGACGGTAAATCAAGAAACCCCTAAGTTATATTAATTCTATCGTTAACTGGAAAATAATAACAATTCCTCACTAGATCGTATGTCGGACTCAAATGCATACCAATATAGTTCCACAGTAAAAATTAACATCGAATATATTGAACCAGCTGACTGTTGAGGTAGAGACGAGATGAATGAGATGGCTGACTGTCTGCGGATATTATGTTAGCACTGTCTGCAATGTTGGTAGTGGTGGTGTATACACGAGGTTCTCGTAACTGCTCTACGTCGGACAACTTACCGACGATAAATAAATATTTCAATGAAAAAACAACGAAAGGAAACTACGCATCAACAACGCATGCCATTAACCATTAGTTTTTGTATGTTGAAATCGAATATAATAATACAAATTGTATTATGAACATGGCAGTGATGAAACGTCTTTCACCAAAATTCACGATGCATGCTCTGAATGTTGATATTTCGGAGGGCTGAATTTTAACCTACTTCAGGCATATTTGTCGTCAAAACTATATTCTCATTGACTAACAAGTAAGTTAGGACTTTTATTAGTATATACTCGCTGGGATCTGGGATTCACTGTTTTGTAATGTTGACAGTGGCGGTGTACGCGGGAGAGCGTTGCAGCAGCGACGCCAAGTGCCGAGGACTTGGCAACAACGCACACTGCGTGCCTGACGCCACCAACCAAGGCCACTGCCTCTGCGACGCTAATCACCACTTCCTGCAGGGCAAGTGCTGGAGGAGCGTCGGTGAGTGCCACGATCAGGGGGTGGTTATGTCGAACACTGCAGGTAGAACAAGTGAATCCATGGAGTTATGCCTTAGCTCTACAAAGAACAAGGCACGGGATCACTTGTAATCCAAATTATTCTGCCCACCACACTAAAGTTATGAGTTTTTTGAGAGTGACTATCATTATGGTGAACTAACCACCCCAGAAATACGCTCTGTTTAAGTAACGTTACGTACGTCACAATATGTCATGTTCTGTA
Source organism: Medauroidea extradentata (assembly GCA_003012365.1). NCBI lineage: Eukaryota > Metazoa > Arthropoda > Insecta > Phasmatodea > Phasmatidae > Medauroidea > Medauroidea extradentata. The sequence goes on along the minus strand of PNEQ01099761.1, from coordinate 15,828 downwards.
TTCTCATAACTCCATTATCATAATAAATTCTTCCCACCCCATTTTTATGATTTTACAGACACACATTTAGACGAAATAGTAAATTCTAAAAAGCCTACCAGGACACCACAGTTTTGTACTTTGAACTGTTGCGTAGGAGATTAAAGTGATGAAATGTGTTACTTTGGCAAATTGGTCCCTTTCATAGTTGGCAAATATACAACATAGAATTGGCATTCTTCAATTGCACATATACTATTATAAATGTAAACAAATAACCAGCATATGAAAAATCGCTTTAATTATTTGAGTAGAAGAATTACAAATATTTAGGAAATGGCAAGTAATAACAATATTTACCATGCCGTACAAGGCAGAATAAAATCAAGCCAACAGCTTGCCAATAGAAAATTAAATTTTCACACAATACATAAAATACTTCAGACCACGGCCGTAGAAGAACAGGTCTGGACACTCGCCTGGATATTTTACCCCTTGTTGTTTGGCTGTAGTTCACCAAGTTACCGAGAATATTGCGTTTTATTAGCGCAGATGTTACGGCGGTCGGACTAAACTCCGCCCACTTCCTTTCTGCTAAGATAAACAATTTATCAAAACGTATTTTTATCAATTTATGAAATACTTTCGTAGCTCACAAATTTAAGGAAAGGCTCCAGCAATCTTTATTTGCTTTATAAATTTTAACAATGGAAAAAAGTGGACGGAGTTTGAGTCCGACCGCCCGGAAAACAGCGCCAAAAAATACGACATTCTCGGTAACTTGACGAACTACAGCCAAACAACAAGGGGGTCAAGCAAAACACATTGGTAGATAGGCGAGTGTCCAGACCTGTTCTTCTACGACCGTGCTCCAGACATCCATGTGAGAATGGCAATAAAGCGATTTAACAAGCTCTACAGTTTTAAGAGCCAATGGGAAAACAATTACAAAAATATAGGTACCTCGAACACGCGTATTGTCGTTAAAGAATAACGAGCTGGAAAGCTCTACACATTTGCAAAGCCCAAATAGCAGACAGTTACAAGGGCACAACGCCTTTAATAAATAGCCGTCAAACTGGCAAATATATGGCACACAAACTATTAAAAGTGAATGATATAAATATTCATGAACACACTCAAGTTATTATTTACGTAAAAATACGAAGAAAATCAGGTGGCACACCCAACACAATTAAACATTAAACCAAGCAAATGTAGCGTGACTATGCGCTTGAAGGACACTAGTTTGAACAGCTAGGACCTAACGTAAGTAATCAATGCGCCCATCCAGGGGCTAACTTTATGTCTAAAGTCTAACCTGTCCGGCTATTATGTTCGCACCGCGCTAAAACTCCAAGAACAATGGACCACAAATACCCGATGCATTATATGCATGTATATACAAAGTGAAAAGGCAGCAAGCCATAAAATCTGAATTATTAGAGCGCGTCAAAGAAATTTGTGCTGATTCCTGTTGGCGCGAACTTAAGCGTCCAATAATATCATAACATACAAAGTAATTTATAACATTGTCAAAAGCTGGAAACAAACAGCGCGGGTGAGGTGTAAATTATGTAAATACTTAGGTAGAATACAAAAAGAATCAATAACCGGTGCGTGCGCTCCAGGGGGAAACAAGCTGACAAAATCTTTAACGGTAACAAGAAAACTCATATACATTTAAACTGACTGACAAAAAGAGGTGCCATTTTACGGCCAACAACAACAACTAAACCTGAAACTGTTAACATGCCAAATAATAATTTAGACGGCGGCTGCAGAACAAAAATTTGAAGAAGGGGAGAATTTTAAAATGACTAAAAATGCAACATGACAGTTCCGCCACCAACTGTCCACAGGGAGTTAAGCCCCAGATTACCCAGTGCAGGAGCACACGTGCCTTATAGACGTCTTGTCTCCACCGGTGCCAGAACAGGAATAGACCGAGTTCACACATGAGTATTGGGAGCCGCGATATCCGACGCCCAAGGCGCATACGCCAGTAGGAACAAGGTGGGGCTTAAGTAGAAGAGGGGATCCGCAGGACACAGGAAATTTTGCCTTGCGAAAATTTGCAATAAAGATATCAACCGAGTCACGTGGTCGCCACCGAGCGCCACCGTCTCCGAACACTCTTCAGACCGCACTCACGGTGCACAATATTTAATTTTTTTACTTTCAAAAACTTTAATTTAATAGTGCATTGGTCGCTTGATACCACCAGTAGTCTAATTAACGTTAATATAGTAGTAGCTACCTTTCAATAATACTTCGAATGTAACACACGATTCGCACAAAAATTTATGAGTATCAGGCATCTGATTCTAGTTCATTTTAGTGCATTTGCGTAAGTTTATTATAAGCATGGCAACATAATATCGATAACATAAATACCTGTCTTAATTCAATTGTATTACATGTTTTCTTAAACCTCAACTCTGTTAATTGGTTGCTGTCACATAGTGTAGGCATTTTCACTAAGCGGTAGAAATGTGATTCGGTCAGTTATTTCTTGCGTGTTTGTGATTCAATTTAAGTTCTTTCGAGTGTGTCGTATTAACGGTGTTAAAACGGCAAACACAACATAAATGTAATTGATAAAAATTTGTTTTGCAAAGTTTTCCGGTCTCTAAATATAGGTACCGTTAATTGAGGTGAAGCTGACAATAAGTCTCAATTTCACTAAAAAATTAAAAAAATATATATATTGAACTGTATTTTTAGTGCACATTATTTCTCGAAGTAATAATATCATTACTGTTAATCAGTCATGATTTATTGCCGTAATAGATAAAAATTATTTCTTTGAAGTCATAACATTACGGTTAAAGCTATTCACGAAAAGATAAAACAATACAGTGCCATCTAAACATGTACAATAACCAACAAACATGACATTATTTTGGCCTTAGCAGACAACATTCCAAATTGTTGGAATGTACACAATATGTTCAAATGTAACATGGAACAAATTGTACACACAAGTCTGATCATATATAAAAATTTGCTGAAAATATCTACCAAAAAAGGCTAAAAATGTGGTAGGTGGATTGGTGTATGCTATTAAATTTTATTTTTAACGTGGTGGTTAGAGCACTTTGGATTTATGAACACATATTAACTTACAAAAAATAAATCTTAAAATTTTACAAACTTATTGTTAAGAATTTAGTACTCTAGAGCATATTATTGTACGGCAACTATTTAAGGAAAGTATTAAAATTAGTAAGGTTCTATCTTACGGTTATTAAATATATGAATATTATAAATGTTTTGAGGTATATAAGATAAAATTCAAATATATTTTCTGCTAATATTGTAAAATAAGCGTAAAGTAATTTTTTCACAAAAACAAAAGGTTTCGATACAAAATACTTTCCTCTCTAGCCAAGTAACGATAGGTCACATAAGACAAATAAATGTACCCGACATCATTAAGTAACGTTTTGTTTCCTTTTTTTCCTTGTTTGATTATAACGATGGAAAGTACTTGTTCTGAAGCTCGAGTTCTGAAAGTGTACTCAAACATTTAAAATCCTCACATTTGCTTCATGAATGTAGTTGTAGCTACCAAATTTGCTGACAGAACATATAACTTCAAACAGGTAATCCCAGTGTCTATACCAGGCACCAATCGCAGTTCAACTGTTTTTCTGCACTTCCTACACCAATGCTCTTAACTGTACATATCATGCAGTTTTATTCAATTAAAATAACACTTTATTTGACGCATGAGAAAAATATGAGAAAAATGACAAGTGCAGTAAATAAATTTACTATTAACAATTCTGCTCTTCGTCGGACGACTAGAAACATTAATAGTTTTTCATTTTTCTTTCAATTTAAAGACACAAAGTCGAGAAACGTGATTATTTACTGGTCATTATAAAAGTCAAAACTTCATCACCGAAGATAGTTATGTCTGAATGTGTAACGATACTGTTTTCAGATATACAATAAATAAAAGGTCTCCAAGTTTGAAGCTTTATGAACTTCTTTTTCTTTCTAAAACGCTGAATTGCGTGCATAATTCTGGTACTAATATTTGAAACGTCATTAGTTTGTCTCAAATATTACATTACGGGGCAGTTAGTGTTTAAATAATATTGTGAAACTTTCACGCGCCTTTCGGAAGTAAAATTTCAAAGTATAGAATGAACTTTTGTTTGTAGAGCGGAATGGAAAAATCTCTGACAACCTCAGCTACGTCCAACATAGTGTATGATGATCCTTCCAAATCAGCTTTAGATTCGGGGTTTTTAATCTCTTGCGCTGATCGGATTTGTTTCTGACGGTTTAGTGTTCTTTCCATATACATTTCCAGAAAAGTCTCATGCATTGCCGCGTCAATGTTCTCACATATTGTGTGGTAAAAGTCAATAAGTTAAGCGCCAGATTCCCATTGTACACATTAGGAAAATTGCATAAGTAGGAATAAATCCGTTCGGTGCGGATTCCGCTGTTTGTAAAAGAGTCCGCAAAATAGTTTCGTACACAACTGCTGCCAATAATACCATGCAAAGAGTGCCAATAGCCACAAAATTACTTTGTAAAGTAAATTGTTTGCTTAGCTCTACTGCATTGAGAACCATTAACTTAATTTGTTGACTTTTCTCTGTATGAGTGTTGTGGATGTGATAAAATTTGCCATTATTTTTCATTTTATTGCGATAAAGAGAATTCTTTTATTTCATAATCATAACCAATACATTTTATTTTTCGGCTAAACCTTCAAAAATAACTTTAAAATATCAACACCAACAAATCATTTCTTTTTCTACGGCTGTCTGTGTAGCAGTAGACATTAACAAATTTAAAAGATTGTTAAATACTGCGGTATAATAGTTACAAGCGTTCCGCTTAAAGCGGGAATTAATTTTTATGGAGGCTAGAATACAATAAGAACTTGTATTTTTTAACAGTTTAGAATTTCGGTATGGTAACTTATCTTATACTTAGACTGAGCCGATGAAAATGAGTGGTTTTAGATATACTAGAGTTAAACAATGTGGAAAAATAACACAATTTGTAACCTTAACGTCATAATAAGAAATATATTACCTTTGATAGATTTTTGCAATAGGAATGTATGGCAAGATGAGTATTCATGGATACACGCCATTGCTTGCGAATGTTGCCAAGTCACAGATAAACCCACAAAAACATACAAATACAAATAAAATAAAAAACAAAAATACAAAATGTAACAGAATTACGGAAAAATTAATTAAATGAGACCAGATATGGTCGATGTCAACACACACATAAATAATTCCAGAATAGGAAAATAGTCAGTATATGATAATTGAAACTAACAAAAAACAGACAGAACGAAGTATATGAACAGGATAAGGATGATGGACAAAAATGACGAGGACAACACAAATGAACACAGCGACAGAAAAGATCGTGGGCGAGATATTGCAACATGTTAGGCTCATAAATACAGCTTGGAATTGACAAATTAAACAACTTACAAATTAAAATCAAAGGAAAGTACAAAACTGCCTGTGTCAAAATGCATTGGATGGTCAAGGGGTAAATAACGGGCTTGAAGTGTACATATACCAAAATGCATTCCTTTTTAGGCTTGTAAACCGAAATTGCCTGTAAAAATCTAAAAAGACGAGATGTTGATTTACATGAAATATTTTTTCAACTCTCCACTAAACACTGATCACGTACGCTTATGTATCTAGGAATGTTTATTAATAATATTAGTTGCGTAAATAACGTCGTGTGGACAACACATGGCAAAATAGCGCTTTCGAATACCGGTTTATTTTCTCATTTAAGCTAATTAACATTTTCCCGGCAGCTGCAAATATAAACACAGGAGTATAAAATAGCACATTGTATAAAATTTAATGTCTTCTTAAGTTAGCATCGGAAAACCATAAAATATTTTAATTAATATTACTAACGGTCTTCAAAAGTGCTAACATTACTTAGGTCAGCCTTTACAAGGGGAAAAAAAGACCTACCACACCGTGTAAGAATCTCTCTATGAAAACGAAATATCATACTCTGCTGTGGTGGCTAGTAAATATGGTGGTTATACGAAATAATCTTTTATCACACATGAAATATTTAATCTTTTATTTTGTCACAATGATTTGTAGGTATGTCTCATTGGTAAAAGTCTCAACAAGCTCCTTAAGATCCTCCTTTCAAATTTTGTACCTCTCTTTCATGCTTTAAGAAAATATTATGAGTATTGTGGCAGACACATGGCACTTAAGTTCTTCCTAGATAAAGAGCGAGAAAAGAAAAATAATAAAAGGAAACAAATCAAGCTTGACTGTAGCAAACACATATACAAATTAAAAATATAGAATTCTAGAAAAATGCTTTTAAATAGCAAACAATAATAACAAATACCAAATAACATAAAACATACTAAATCCAGAAGTGTTATATTTGGTTTCTCTCTTGACTTTCTGAGACCCCACACTGCAGTAAAGTTGTTGCGTTTACAGTATTCAGTTTAATAATTCACTCCTGTTCCAGGAATCATTCAAAGAGATAACGATACGTTGAAGCAATAAGTGCCGTTAACGAATTATTCTTAAAATTTGCGAGGTAATTTTATTCAATTCAGTATACTATTAAGGAACAATTTGGAGAACAAATAAAAGTCATAACTTGAGTGTATACCACTTACATTTAGTCTATTCAGATAACGCTAGAAAATTTACTTACCAAATTGCACAACAGCCAATATTTTAAGTAGGTGAGTCACCACGCATGGCCTAAGTAACCACTGTGTAAAGCATAGTTTGTAAATGCTCTTAAGCCATCAATCTACTTACGTGTATGCGCGCGTATGGACGTTCTCAGTGACTTGAGACGCAAGTCAGGCTGGTGAACCGAGTAAGAGAAGATATTTTGGTCAGCACTTAACATAAAAGTTTTAAATGTAGCAGCGCCGTAATGATTGGACGGGGGAAACCGGAAGTTCCTGAGTAAACTCGGTGACAAACAGTATCGTCCAGGCAGGAATCGAACATGGACCGCCTTGGTGGGACGCGAATACTCCAGCTAACTGCGCCTACCACGGCATTTGGTATAGTTAAATTTAGTACAGGGTTCGAGTTAAATGTTATTAATTTGGCAATGAACAATTTCGATTACTAGTTGCACTGGTATCGATAAGAGGGGTGCAAATAAGGTATTATATATTACTTTAAAACTTTTATTACTGTAAAAATTATTTATTATTTTGGAAATAAAATGTACAAGCTGTAATGAATTGGATTTTCAGTAAAATTTTTAATCATGCGGCTTTTTTTATTAACAAGTTTAGTTGACGTAAATTTTATAACCCCATTTTATTTTATAACCTTACAGACCCCAACGAACTAGAGGAGACCATGATCCCTTGCCAAACTCGTCCATTAAAAATTCGATTATCTTCATAGACTGTAGTAGAATTAACCTCAGCCCCGGTGAACTTGGCGTTGTGTTGGCAGGCCTGGGTGGGCGGTGCACCGGCGACACTGACTGCTACCTCAAGAGGGATGCACACCGAGTGTCCTGCGTCAACTTCACCTGCAGCTGCATTCCTGTCGGCTGGTTCTTCCCCAGCGAGGACAAACTATCCTGTGTCGGTACGTACGCTCTCTGCCTCACGTCTTAACTCACTACTGTCTTTTTAAAACTACACCCTAAAAACACTTTCATGACCAGAGCAAAAATTCTGTTGCGACAAAATATTTGTTGAAAAATTAACTACTGCTATGTAGCTTCGATGCAAAGAAACTTTTTTGTTCGAAACTTACAGTTTTGTTTAAAAAAAATTTGTGGCCATTAAAACTAGTTATTATTGAGAAGGAAATTTCGCGAATTAATTAGAAGGGAAGTTAGATTTCAAACACCTGTACATAATAGTGGCTTCGTTCTGTAGCATTCTGAAGCGATATCAACTCTGTATGAATATATTCACATACTCGCGCGTCATATTGTCAGACGTACAACTGGTCACTAACTGAAACAGCAGTAGCTGAAGATAGAGTGTACACAGGACTGTGGAGTCCAGCCGGAAGGTCTTTGAGCCTGCGAAATTTCCGGGTCTCCAATTATTAATTTTCATGATGAAATAAGGTGTAACTTTTTTAGTACATATTATTCGAAAAAATATTCAACAATGAAAATAATGGTTTGAGGGATAGTTTTGTAAGGAATACGTTCAGTTTTACATTAAAAAATACGCTTTTTAAATTTATCTTTTTGTTAAACACGATTTTTATCTCGCAAAATAACAGACTTAAAGAAGTTTTCCCTTTTCTCTAAAGAAAGCGTTTTTATTGCTTATTTGCTAATAGTTCAGTACTGCACTTTTAGATGATGTGGTATACGAAGTCAGTGAAATTATTCTTCATTCGGACGCACACTACTCCATTGGACTTACTGGAACTCCACGCATCCGAAGCTGCGATTTCAACGCATCTTGCTGAGTCGTCATCGGAGATAGCATAGTGTCTCATTTTTTTAGTAATAAATTCGCAATTTTACAATTCTTGTCTTAATGAGAAGAAGATAGTTTCAGAAGTGTCATAACTGCTGCATATTGTTAAGCATCGCGGTAAAAATTTGACTTTGGCATTAATTTACAAAAAACTTAGCCCTTTTGAAAAAACTTAATGATCTCAATGTTTTGTTCCGTGTGTTGATTCACGGCATGTGTAGAAGCTAAGGCCACATATTTTTAACCCCAACGAAAAAAGAGGGATTTTCTAAGTTTGACGTGTGTGTGTATATATGTGTGTCTGTCTGTGGCATCGTAGCTCCTAAACGAATGGTCCGATTTTTAATGCAGTTTGTTTTGTTTGAAGGCTGACGTGATCAAGATGATTTTTAGTTACGATTCAAGGAAATCTGTTTAGCTGTTTAAATTAACAATTGCTTTTCTAGTTCATTTTTGAGAGAATGTGAGCAACTATACTAGTCTGGTCGATTTGAAATTTAGTCTCCTGTGAATCAGGGTTATTTAAAAAATATATTAAATATTTGCGAGTTATAAGTAGTTTCTTAGCCATTATTAGTATAGTTCGGTACGTGAATTCTCTACGTAATAAATTAACCAGCGTCTATCAAACAAGGATGTGTTTTTTATGTATGAATAAATATGAACATATTTTTGTTACACTAGTTACTTTTAAAACGTTTAAAAACAAGTAAAGTATATCTTAACTACTGAATCTACTGCATTTGTGGACAGATACAAATATCAATGTCCGAGTAAACTTGAAAATGACAATTCGTCACATACTGCAAATTACGTGGTACAGTATTGCGAGAGTTCAGACAGACGGTTTGTAAAAACTTATTATGTTTAATTACCACCGAGCGCATAAAATCGTATGTTGTTATAACTGCAAGGTTGTGTGCTAACTTGAACATCAGGGGATTGCTTCGGTATTTTACGCCTGCATTGGAGCAAAATTACGCTCTGCAGACAGTCTCACTGCCTTCGTCATTGTGAGCAATGTGGGGACGTCAACTCCGATTAGGCTCATATACTAAATATAAATATTCTACTTCAGTTCAGTGTAGTTAATCTACTCAAACAGCTAACAACCGCTCCTCTCCGTATTAAGTATCATGCAGTATTTGTACTGAACTTGTGTGTAAACTTATAGAACCGTCCTTAATCAGTTATCCTTTTAACTCTCCGCTATAGCGAGGCCCCCAGGTGTAAAAACCATTATTTGGTTTACAAAGAGTGTGCGTATTTGTTTACATAATGGATGTTAGTATAGCCTGTATGTAAATATCTCCGACACGGTATTACCCATCATCATGAAACATGACACGTGTATGGATTTTTTAATGGAGAATGAATTTATTATATCCATTTTACTGTAACTCGCCAATTGATGGTGCTGAAACGCATCAATTCTGTACCTAGCTTCCCTTTATAGCAGATAGAGTACTAGGTACGGGGTTTGCAATTCGACCAACATAAATTTCGACAGTTGTATTTGAGAACCGTTGTTATAAATTTATTTCTATTTACCATGTTTTGGAACAACCTGTATATCGTGTAAACATACAAATTGAGCTAAGCTACACGTTGCAATACATAATAGTCACCATTTACACTAGGATATATCACCTGAAAATTTACAAGTTAATTTACAAACGGCGTGTAACAGTAGTGACATATTAGTAACACTAGTTTGTATTTGGGAGGACCTGTGTTCGATCCCTGGCTCCGGCCATCCTGATTTCAGTGTTCCACGGTCGGTACCAACAGCCAAAACTATTATCAAAGCAATTAGTTCTTCATCCATTTCCAACGATCCCCGTCTGAATGAAAATGCTAAACACGATAATTTGTAAAACGTTTATCAGACAATGATTTACCGTCAGATGTGTGGTTTACATCTCCACCTTCTAATTTCGGAACTGTCGTTTCTTTCAATTGGTTGGAGATGTGAGGTAATCAATTTATTGTGAACTGTATTTAGGTACTTAAAACGTGCTTCCGTATGCTCGACAAACGCTAACTGAATAACTCCTAACGCATAATTTTTGTATTGTAATCCCACTCTACGGCCGAACATGGCACAAGGGAAGGAGTGTGTGGTAAGAGTGACGCCAGAGGCGCTGTGTATGTTGTAGACTCAGCTGTTGGAGTGAGCGTCGCAGTGCCACTGTTGCTAGCGGGTGTGATTGCCGCCATGATGGCAGGCTGGCGCTAGTGATCTACAAGGTGCGCCGCGCATTCACTGCCAGCCCTGCGCCCTCAGCAATCTCCTGTCGTCAAGCCTCCTCATCGATACTCTCAGCGAGATACCCTCAACTCTCTTATGCTTGTTTTTAAAATATTGTTTTGTAAGAAAATAAATGTAGATGTTGAAACAGCTCTTCTTGTTTGCTATCATTTCTAGATATAATGTTATATAATGGGAAAACTTGACTGTTTATTAGGTTCAATCTTTCCATAATATTACTGGTTTCGTTTGTACATGGACCTGCTACCCTATTTGACTATGCCAAAAAGCCCCAGCTATTGTAGTATTTGATAGGCCTACTAGTTATTGGTCCGCAAACAGTTACGTTGCGACGTTGCGTCATACATCTTATAAGAATATGCGGTTTTTCAAACTTATGTTAGCACAACCAGTTTTCGCATTATACCATTGTCTCTAATAATTATAAATGTCGGATAAGGTCAAAGCGAAGAGTTTTAATTTTGTGTGTTGACAGCATGTAAAATAGTAATTTAGAAATTAACTGTGAATTTGTTGTAAAGGTAATAAGGTAGGATTAAAGCTACTTATAAAATCGATCGTAAAATACATTTACTTAAAATATTAAATATTTGTCATTTAAAGTTTACACAATTTTAGTATTTATTGTTTACTGTACAGTAGTTCTTTATTTTACATTCACAGAAATGTACATTTTATATCGTACATAATAAGTAGCACTAATTTAGCTATATCAACATTACACACAATTTAAAAACTATATTTTAAAATTTTGTAAGCTGGACAAAATTACGGCACTCCATCCTGACTTATGAATGAGTGTAGGCCTTACTCGTCACCTAGGTTTCCAACTCACATATTACTTCCAAACACATTCACTACTACTACTTTATGAAAATGGGTAACATTATCACTTCCAACGTGTAATTCCCTCGAAGGGATCTAAGAATCAGAATTGTTCACACGTATAAGACACACTAGAATAACATGTGTTGAAGTCCTATAACCACGTGAATATAAAGTCTGAAGCCTAAGTATTCTTATTGGTTATGGTCCTTATTAACCTGTTCGAGTATAATCAACAACATGTATCAAGTGTATTTTGTTATGGGGCTAGTGTCACCATCTTATTACACCTGACAAACGAAAACAACTGTGCTTTAGATTTAATGTGTTTATTATACGCTTAGTTTCTAACAAAATTACTTTTACATATTGCTTAGCAGTCCAGTTGAACAGACTACTGAAAACGATTGTGATAATTTTATGAAGACAGATGACAAAGTCAAGACTTTTAACTGATGGACATGATGTTGGTAACAATGTTTTACTAGAAGAGCTTACTTGGTAACTCTCCACTTGGTCGTTGTAGCTAAATGTGTTAACGTTATCCGGAATCAAAGTATACTTTATGGATTCTATGATCTGGCAACAATTCTGTGAAATTATCCGGTTCCACTAGTGATCTTTGTATAGATAAAGTATTATTGTCACACAGATGTTAGCAGGCTTATAGGTAATACCAGATTATCAGAAATGTGTCATGGTAAATTGAATGCCTAACACAGTTTGCTCACAGTAATTGTTAAGATATGGAGACGTGACATCAGCATGGCTTATCAGTGCACTTAATTTAGGCTAATCGACAGTTGTACAGTACTGCTTAGTTTAATTAATCTGGGCGACAGAATGTTAACCACATCGAAATACTTTTGGTTTTGAACTTAAATTTTAAAATTCCTCTCGTACAAGAAGCGTGTGGCCAGTTGTTTAGTCTCCAATATGATATAAATGTAAGTATCATGTAATTTTTGGGCATACAAGTTTGAGTTCATCATTATTTATTTCGAAGTACTTTTTCTGAAATACATGAGAATATAATTAAACAGGAAATTTAGGTTTATGTGTTATGTATGTAATTTTGAAAATATCTGCGTACTTTCGTAACAGTCTACTACGGTTATTGAGTACAAGAATACCTATGTAACTGTGACATATCATCTATTTTATTACAAGTAATCTAAGATAACCTTCTTGAAAAGTGTTGTGAATGAAGTTTGCTTCACTTAATAGTTAGGTCGAGAGTTAGATGTTAACGTTGTTGTTACTTACTAGAGCCTGATACTTAACCGAACACTAAAAATGTAAGTGAAATGAACATATTGTTTGCAAGATTCCCCAACTTTTGGAATTAAATACGACTACATTTATGTTTTTTTTAGCGCAGTTCCATCAGCCATAGACCTAATAAAATATACGAAAATAATATGTTACAAATTGTGTCAATTGTAGTTCGTTATATCATGTCAGGCGATAACTTATATCTCACGCCATTTTCATATTCTTAATAAAGACAACAATATGTTATCGCTATATTTAACAGTGAGGTTATTGAAGCAGTTATACCTTGCTGGAGTTGTAATGAGTTTAAATGCTTTGTGTGCATCTGTAATATTGTTTATATAGTCCTACATAGAACTCTCTATTAGCGATCAAGGTTGTTAGGTAATCAACGAATACAAACAAATTAATTTACATTTATATGCATGTGTGTACGTATGTATATGTCTATGTTTATATATATGTATATACATGTTTGAGATAGGTTCTAACTCATGAACAATTAACGTACACTATCTTTGTCTGATTTAAACTTTTTTGACTACTATTTACCTAATTATGGTATATTAATCAAAACTGAACAGGATGGTAATACTTCCAGTATAATTGAAAGTTCTTCCAATCACATGGACTTTTGTTTAAGACAAGCAAATAATTGCATAAGTGTAAACGTCTGAAGTATGGCAGACTAATTTTCAGTTGCACAACACAAATTATAATTATTTTAAATTATAAAATATTGCTTCCATTTTGGCTTAAGAATGTTTCATTTTGTTAAATTTGCTGCCGTGCAAGTACCTCTCCAGGAGGCCATTTTTTTCCTTAACTGCCAAAATTGTTTCGCTAGAGGAATGGAGTCATTCAGATATCGAAATAAAAAAAAGGCTAGTTTTGAACACTCGATAGCGGGATTATTACCTGAATCTTAACGCGTAGTGTTGAAATATATCCGCCTATGTCAAGTAGTTGGCGGAATGTCAATTTCGATAGAAATATGGATATTTTTTAATAGTTAGTGGTTCCTGAAACAATAAAATGGATGCTTCGATGTGATTACATTGTAATTATACTTAATTAAATGCAAGTCTGTAGTATTTTGTCACAACGATAAATGTAGAATTCGTAACAAGAACGATAAACTAATTATATGTTACAGTTGATTTAAGAAAGATGATTCTGCACACTACAATATACGTTTGAAATGTGTAATAAAACTTAAAAGGCAAGATACTTTGGTACTATAAAGAATGTTTTCTAGCATTGTTCTGCAAGTACAATTAACTGCAACGATGGAATTTCAGACTCGGCCTCGAATAAATGAAACTCATTCTACACATTAATCGTGGCTCTAACTTAAATATTATAGTGAACATTCGACTAATACGCCACCATATTTGCTCCAACTTACATATTTTGTAAGTTAATCACACTGCCGACTGTTCGGTTTTTCAGCAGTGACGTCACACAAAATGCAATGTTACATTGTACTAGCGGAAAGTTACAATATCGATTCCTCTTGACTCGACAGTAAATATGGTCGTTTTAAAAGAATGTTTTCCCACATTTCGGCACTGGCTATCGAATCGAACATTCCTCCCAGCGAAATAGCTCCAACAGTTTCAAAAGTTTGTGTTCCAGATGTGTACTGATAGAAATGTATCTGCCATGTTCTAGAATATCAGTGGATACTTGTAGAAGTCGTAACGAACATGCTAGTTTCTCTTTCGTACTGTTGTTTTTTACCTTCATAGCTGTAAGCTGGATAGCACCAGCCTATTTTCCGTCGTTTTGACTTTCTCTATATTGGGACAAGATGACCTCTTTGTAGGAGTGGTGAGAGTTTCTTCAGAGTATGTACGTGACTCAGGGCCGTTTTATGAGAGTGTGAGGCCCGGGGCAACATAAATTGGACGCCCCCCCCCCCATTTATTTTCTTCTTATGATGCAGAAATAATTGTTAGGGTATTGAATTTTTATCTATGTATTGGCATATAGTCACAGTGACTAAGTCACTAACATAAAAATTATAATTACAAGTACGACCACAGTATAAATGATTTAACTCACACAAAAATATTATAAATTTATATTATGCAAATATATATATATATATATATATATATATATATATATATATATATATATATATATATATATATATATACAATACAATGTATTTGCCTACTAAAAACTATAGAGTCAAAACAATTGTTGTAAGAGTTGCAGACACCTACCAAAAAAAAATTACATCTATGTCAACTCACTTTGCAATACATTTCTTCCTTGCCGTTTTAGAAGTAAACGTGTTAATAAGTCCATCAAATTATATTCTGTTCATAAGATCATGCTCTGAAGAAATCACTACTAGTGAGTTCAATATATCTTGTGTCATAGTAGATCAAAACTGATTCTTCACAACTGACAGTTTTGAGAACGACCTGTTACAAAGTTTAACCTGGGAAGGGGAAGATAAATAAGCCAGAGATGGAAGGTAACAAGAGTTTATTAGAATAGAGAACAAGGAAATACTGCAATACAGAAATAGAGGCGAGTGGAAGGGTTAGGGTAAGGCGAGACCGGAGATAGGTAAAGGATCGCTCTCCTTCCCTAAACCAACAGGAACTCACCGCTCGTGCCGCCGTTGGAGCTAGTTCTCTAGCCAGAGGGTCGTACCCAGACTCGAACCCAGAGTCCCCAGGTGCGGTCGCCGCCCGAGCAGAAGACTCTCTCCTCGACTCTCTTCTCCAACTCCCCCTCGGTAGCTAGCTCGATGTCTATACCATTCTTCGCACCCCCACCCGGCCGTCAAAATCCTCCCCTCTGATTGGCTCCCAGCTATGCCCAGAGGCGGAGCAATCCATGCTGAATCCAGGAGTTTGTAAGGTGTTGGGTAAGTGTTAAGACCCACTTAACTCCTCGAGTCATCGGATTCCTGGGATACCACTGTGGCCGCAATCCGCCACTTTTTGGTGACTTGTTGATTACCCAGCACCCACTTACTGCCGTC
>PNEQ01099760.1:0-28498 GCA_003012365.1 Medauroidea extradentata | reverse complement strand
AATAATTCTGCCATAAGTTGCGAGAAAACGCGTTTATGTTATTATGTGCTTAAGATCACGTTAGAAAGCAATTACCAAAATTGTTTCTTACCTGTTCCAGATTATTTTCTCTTTTTTTAAAGACATATATTGTGACAAAATTTTGGTCGTGTGAAATTTTATTACATATCAACGTTTTTTCGTAGTTGCTTACTTGAATCTCAAAGTTTTAAGAACGTTGCTGAAACCAACTGACTTACTGAACTACAATAAATCACACAGAATAACAATATTGTAGGCTACAAGGTATATTATGTAGAATGAAGTACCCCACTCATTCATTCACTCATCAACGCACAGCCCAAACCACAGGACCTAGAAACGTGACATTCGCAGCTTAGCTTCCCCTCACGGCGTAGGCACCCGCTAAGGAAGGATTTTTCGAAAATCAAAAATTTAAGGGGTGAAAAGGGGACAAACGTGTTTTCGTGATTTTCTCGATAATCCTCTAACATGATATATATGATTAATACTTTTACTTCAAAACATTGCCTAAGGAAATGCATTTTTCATAATTTTTCGATTTTTAGAAATTCGGAAGTTAAGGGGGTGATAATCCGTTAAATGTGTTTTCAATAAATCCTCTATTTCCCTTAAACCACTTAATATATCGAGGTGATCTTTGTATCATAATGGTGCTCATGTAAAGGTCTAAATAGCAATTTTAGGATTTTTAAAAATTCGTCCTCGAAATACGGTCAAAAATTAAACGTGTTTTCAATTAATCTGAACCATTTAAGACACCGAGGTGGTATTTCCTTTAAAATTAAGCTTACGTAAATATCTAAAGCGTTATTTCAGGATACATTCTACAAACCAATTTAAGGTAATTCGCAAATTAAAGATATACAGAGAATATTGTAACACCATCAATTAATACGTACTTAAAAGTTAGTTACTCTTTTCTATAGTACACACGGGCGAAGTCGCAACAGGACAACTAGTATTAAATAAAATAATGCAGTATTTATTATATTTGTAAATTATTCTTGAATTTCTTAAATTTTAATTTTTACTTTGAGCATTTTTTTACAAAATTATTTTTTTTGTATAGTAGACACTGAATATGACGATATTAAAAAAAATTGTGATATATATACTGTCTAATGTGGCCTTAAAGTAAATTATTTTCGAAGGTGTAACGTAGTAACTTCGATTGTGGCAGAAAATGTCACGCTGAAGGAATGCGTTGCTCTGGCAAACTAGTTCCTATAAAATTATGGCCTCAACAGTTTTCTAGGATTGCTCTTACTTGACTTATTATACTGACATTCTAATTCATGTGAATATTAGTAAACTTTTTCAGACCTAATTTATGTATCACGTCTTGTCCTGTCTTTAGCGCTATTTACCAGCATTTCATCACTATGAACATATAAAAATCGCATATAAAATTTTAGACCTAAATTCTTCAAACCACAATGCTCCACTAATTAGGCACAAAATTGCTTTGCATTTTTGTTGCAAAACTGGTTTTGTGAGTCTGTTGAGGAGCTACTGGGTTGAAGCCACTGACCGGATTTGAAACCAGTTTTCAATTGTCCGTAAGAGTCGTAAATAGGAAGCAGTAATTTTGAACACATTTTTTCTTGGTAGCACTAATTAATATCTCATTTTTAAAGTAGAGTGTGGTTTGTGGGTCTGTTGGCCCCATTTTTTGCAAGAGAAAACATCTCATATGTTCGTGAATTTCTGTATAAACATCTGAAAGCATAAATTGTTTATCTGCCATTTTCAATAAGCGCTAATTAAGCACTAAATGCTTACGTCCAAATTTTTGTGATGGTTTTTGTGGGTCTGTTAATGAGTAGTTAGCATACCCACGGTTCAGTTCCTCTATACCCGCACAATGAATATGCGTTTAAGATGCACTATTTAAACACTAAATTATGAATTAGTTTTATTAATTAGTGCTTCAAGTTTGTCTGTGACCTTCACCCACCTCTAATAGGTAAGAAGGGCAACATTCCTGTTATTTTCATGAAGCTGAGTGTTTTAAATAGTTGTTTCTTGAGTGGAAAATCTCAGTAACACTATCATTGTGCACAGAACTGACATTTAACTCAACGTCGTTTCCTATTTGTTACCAAAATACTATTTTAACACTCAACATTCAATTTTCAAGGGCAAATTTCTCCCCTATGAATTGTGCAAGACAAAAATTTAACTGTGTAACTATACCTCTTTTTTGATAAAGAATCATCCACCCCCCCCCCCCTTCTCCTTTCACCTCCCAAAAATGTGTGACATACGTTAAGAAAATCCTGTGTGTGTATAGGTGGAAGTGTATATATGTACAAATATGTGCGTGTGAGTATATATAATATAATAATTTATATATATATATAAATAAAAAATATATAAACACACATATATATGTGACAGGTAATGACAAAAGAGACCTTAGCTTCGAAGACGTCAAAAATAATTTAACTCTGACAATTCATGGTAAAAAGACCATAAATGTGCTGGAAGTTAAGGTCATATTTTTACGACCTGTCATATATATATAGGAACATTTACGTTATCAACATACCTACATGCACACTATACACACATGAACACACACACACCCACATATATACATATATATATATATATGTATATATGTGGGTGTGTGTGTGTTCATGTGTGTATAGTATGCATGTAGGTATGTTGATAACGTAAATGTTCCTATACCATTGATCCGAGATTGCGATAAAACTTCAGTGTGTTGTGCGTGCGTCAGCGAAGATTACTGACAAAAAAAGTCTGTATAAAGGGAGGGAGGCAAAACAGGGCATGAGGGCATAATCGGGTGCACAAATTATGTAGCGAGGAAATTAAATTTTGCGAAATGTTTCTAAAATTGTCACCAATGACTCTAACATTATTATTCACCATTTAGAATATTCATAAAATATTTTAAATAATTTGTTTTGATAAATAGAAAAAGTACCGTCATTTATTCGCTTTTTACATTACTATCAGTAGTTTAATTATTGCCTGTGCGAAATTTGAACCACAGAGAACGAACTTTTAGTTTGGTTTTTTCCTTCGAAAAATTTATGTTTTGAAAATATTCTGAAAATAGAAGTAGACTACACATTGTAAATATATTATCGCATTTAATTAATAACCACACATAACCACACGAACGAAGTTACGAACAACAGCAAGTGTGTGTGTGTACATGTATATATACACATGTATATAATATATATATATGTGTGTGTGTGTGTGTGTGTACACACATACTGACACGTCATACGCTCGCATGATAGATCAGCACGGAGTGTGTTAATTTTGCGTAGACATGAAAAAGTAAGTCAAACAAGGGTTTTAAGTTTGTCTGTAAATTGATAACAGTGGTAACACTGCTACCCAGAGAATGTACCATAAGTATATATATTATTATTAAACAAAATACAACGAGATATTTAGCAACAGCTATTTTAATACTGTCAGAACATTGAAAAGCAAGTAGTACCTGATTTTATTAAAAATATTACTTGGCAGACGAACACGACGTCTGATATTTTTAGGCTGCAAAATAGATGTACTTCTCGTAAAAGCAGTAAAAATGAGGGGTTGATAGTCACAAGACTGAGCGACAGGTTGTAAGTGATAATATCGCAAGGTGTAAGGACAATCATTTACGAGACGGAGTTGTTGTCGACACGTTGCCATAGCAACAACCAGCGTTGCTAATATGCTCGACAGAGCGCATTGCAAGCTCGATAGTGCCAGCAACAGTGGCAAGGTGGCAGCTGAATGTCGTATCGACCTCGATTATATAACATCTCCTCTTCTCTTAGCAGCAGTGTTGCCAGTGTTACAGGAGTACAAATTCAATGCTCCATATGCAAAAATGCCATTTCAGAACAAGATAACCCACATTAAAAAAAAAAAATAGATACATAATATTTTCTCGAGACACCATTATTTTTAAATTGGCCATTAATTTAAACAATGCATTGCGTGGGTTATTTATGTGCATGTTTCCAGCGCCTTGTGCTCCTAGCCTTTGGAACGAACCGGTATGGTAAGCTACATCCAAAGAGTTTAGATAAACAAATTTCTAAATTACTCATAAATATAGATACACATACGAAAACACTTAAACGTAATACACAGCCCTACAGGGCTAAAACACTTAGCAGATACCATGATGTAACTGACCTGGTAATATTATACGTATACTTACCAATAGAAATAATAAATATTTTATTGTTTGTCGTTGACCTTTGAAGAGGTGGTTTTGACCTAGGCATGTAGCCATTGATGTATAATGCGTGAGAATTATATAATTAACAGAACAAATCAGATAAGTGCAAATAGAAAATATGATAACATATCAGGGTTTTGGATTAAATACCTTGTTGGAATTAATTTTCCAACGAACTTACCAACTATATATTCGTACACAGCAAACATATAAGGAATTCATGAATTTAGAGAAATGCTGTTTAATTGAAGAAAATAGTTTAAATAATTACGTGAAACAGATGTATGAAAATTCCTAAAATTGTAAAGCCTAAATCTCTCAGTGAGTAATAAAAGCATGACTTTGGCCAGATTCAAACATATACATCTTCACAAGACAATGATGATTGCAGAGTTCGGTCTTAATAGACAGAAAAATATTTAATAAATCTTGAAGTATCATTGAAACTGATATTGAAATATAATATTAGTAACAAAAATAATTTCGCTTGTTTTCCTGTGGTACCACCACAGACAGCCCCACCTGCTATTAGCTAGGTCGGTACAGAGTAGCGTGCTTGGAAATAGCATCTGTTTTGAAAATACAAACACATACAATACCCTTATACCCAACATAATAAAATATCAGTGAAGTTCATCATTCGGCAAAGAATATTCAAAAGTACATAACACTCGAAGGAAATAAACAACAGTAAATAAACATGAATATACGTTACTTCATCCAATCCATCGTAGTTTGTCTGAAAAGAAAAAAAAACTGATTAAACGCAGGCACAAAAAAACACAACACTTAGATGCGACGGATTCAAACTCCCCACTCTCTGCAGTAGAGTCAGATTGCTGGCACTGGTGTGTCACGTGTTCAATAGACACGTGCTCAGCGTTGGTATTCCGAAGTGCGGTAGTTGGTAGCACTGCGGCACTCATTGAGAAACACCTGCTCGCTTCCGGCTTCCGGCAAGCAGTACTGGAACTGGACTGGACTGGCTGGCGAAATTACGATACGTAGCTGCGTCGTGTTGTCTCATGTGCAGGTAAATACACGTAGAGTGATCACACAACACACTTTAGCCTTCACCAATAAACTTTGTGCCTCATTGAGCTCAATTCAGAAGTTTATGCGTGCCTTAAATTAACATAGTTAAGTCGTTAATCAAATTTGTCTCATACCGTGTAAAAATGTTCTGTGGAACATGACGCGAACATACCTAACGGTCGCTGTTCAAGTATCAATATTTTGATAGCAGTGTTCAACAAAGTTTTTAATCAAACACTTCGACGTCCTAGAAGCTCTCTCTTCTTTTCTTGTACTGAAGTGGGTCTTCATGCAGCGGAATTTGGATCATGGCCGCCGAATGCTTAAACTATCAAGCAAGAGATGTAGCGACCCTAACTAAGCACTATCTACTCGACTTAAAATGGATAATATCAGAAGACCCTATCCTTCAACTAAAGGTTAATTGCTGTTTCAGAGGGTAAGTTACCTCAACTTCCTAATAATAAAACTTAGTTCTTAACAAAACTAACAATAGACCAAATAATATATGTTCAAATCTCTTGAAAATAAATTAATAACTGATTGTCATAATAAACATAGAAGTATGTACAACAAGTAAATCTTCTTTACATTCAGCAATGCTTTCGACCAATAACAAAAATGTAACGTGGATAACTAATCAATCAATAACTTCCAGAAGATAACATTTAACATATACATGAAATATATAAAGTGCACGATATACACTAAATACTCAAAAATACACGAGCTATTTGTGAGTAGTAACTAAAGAATTGTTTCAATTTCCAACAAGCAAATAAATATATGCAGCGAGACGATCCATACCGAAAATATTACAAATTCATCAAATAAAATCACACCATAAAATCTACATATTCTCTACAAGATTTGGATAACTTTGATCGCAGTAAGTACTAGCTTTAAGAAGTGTATTGTTGTTCGGTGATGTGACTTAGGTTTTTCACAACTAAGTGACTTGCCAGTGCTTCGTACCCAACAATTTTTCAGCGGAACTTAAAATTTTCAACTCTCTAAGTTTCGTACAGCGGGATGTGAAAGTAGACTAGCTTGTATCTTTTCTTATGGTGTTGACGTAAGATTTAGCTGCGACTCTTGCACTATTTCTAAGTGTCAGTGTTCTCAAAAGTGCTACGTGGAGTTTGGACGTTTATAGCACAGGCAGAATTGTATATAGCCCTAATTCAAAACATACAAACACTTTAGGCTCAGCGGTGGCTCGTTGGCTTCACTTAAACTGGCGACCTCTTCGTCGATACCCAACCATAATACCTAAATAATATATGGGCTATCCACAACATAGTATACCTCTGGTATAAACCAATTCATAATAACTCTTTGTAAGCTTGCTACGCCATACAAATCAAATGTAGGCGAACACTTCAAAATGCTGTTACCTCAGCTAAAAAAAAATTCACTTAGTAACAAAACAAATGTAGTATGCGTCAAACTCAAGAAAGCGTCAATACTGTCTAGGTTATGTTGTCCACTTGCTGAGCTGTACATAAGAACGTAATTGCGTTATGTTATAACGTCCTGCTGGTCTTCTATTTAATTACTCAAGTTCGTAACAGTTCTTCTTTATTACAGCTGAGACGATCATCGGGCCGTCGAACAAATGAAACATTTTCTTCGTCACGTGCTCTAACAATGAACTGACGTGGCTAGTTCTTCGCAGTACTAAGTCACCTACTTGGAATTCTCTCTTCTTGCGACTCTCTGATGCTGTGTAAAGTCGTGCTGCTATTAAATCTTGCACATCTCTTCTTATCTTCTCAGGATCTTCTCTAGGTAGTTCAACAGTAAACTTGGGTACTATCCTGCTCATATCGACAACTACAGCGTAGCAACAAGTCAAAACCTCGTGTGGACATGTAGACATGTGTACCGTGTGGTTAAACACTCTACGAGATGTAGCTTGACTCTCCAGCTCTGCTGTGCATCGTGACATAAAATTCCGAGTCTCGTACCGAAAGTTTTCATGTTTCTCTCGACCGGGTTGCTTTATGGATGATGTACGGATATAGATGTAGGTACGATATCCAGGCGTCTTAGTTCACGTTGCCAGGTGTCACTTGTGAATTGACTACCCTTATTTGACAGGCTTTCCTACCTGTGTTACAAAGAGACTGACTTTAGCCAATACTGTTTTTGTGTTAGCTTGAACTATTGCATACAATTTGGTGTATTTAGAAAATACGTCTGACATGACGAAAATAAATTTAATTCCTGCTTTAGACTTTGGTAAAGGTCCAAATATGTCAACTGAAACCAATTGTAGAGGTCTCGTAGGCAAAATAGCTTGTAGCTCCCCTTGAAGATTTTCTTGCGGGTGCTTCGCCTTTTGACAAAGGTCACACGAAGTAGTAACATGCTTTACGTTCTTAAGCATGTTAGGCCAATGCATAATACGTTTCAACATCTGATACAGCTTCGTAGAACCAAGATGATATAGTTGCTCGTGTAACTCAGTCGTAACCTCAATTGTTATATTGGCTGGAATAACTGGTTTCCAGTACTCGCTAAACTGTCTGTTGTTATCACAGTGATGGAACAACATTTGTTGAGGGTCCAAACAAAATATGCAGCGTAATTTATCCGTAGGGAAATGCTGGATAACTTGTTCCTAATTTTAGTACAAAACTCGTCTTGCGCTTGTTTGAGACGTAGGTAATTTAACAGCTCTTTGAGTTTACTGTTGTTCTCGAGGGCTGCAGGCATAGTTGTTAGAACGGGAAATTCTCTAGAACTTTGAGGTGATTTCACGTGTGTCGGCTCCTCGTCTGGTATGCGACTTACGGGCGCGGTCGACCGCAATTTTCATCACCATTTTTTATTTTTTATTTGTACCATATATTTTTTTTCTTATTTTAGACATAAAATGTAACGAAATTCGGCTTTTATGAAATTTTTTTTCTCTCATAGTTTTCGCGTAATGGCTTGTTAAAGTCATATTTTGCATGTTTCCGTTTTAACGACTACACTAAAACCAACTGATATAACAAACTCAAAAAAATCACACTGGATAAAGACATTGCAGGCTACAATGACATGCTCGTAAAATTGAAGAATAAAAATTATTTGTATTTTTAAAAAAATATTCAATTTTCTAAATTTTTTTTTTCAGTTTCAGCATTTTTTTTTAATTCAAATAATTTTTATTCTTTAATGTTATGAACTTGTCATTGTAGCCTGCAATTTCTTTATCCACTGTGATTTTTTTTTTAAGTTTGTTATATCAGTTAGTTTTAGTGTAGTCGTTAAAACGGAAACATGCAAAATATGACTTTAACAAGCCATTACGCGAAAACTATGAGAGATAAAAAAATTTCATAAGAGCCAAATTTATTCATGTTTTGTGTCTAAAATAAGAAAAAAAATCTGGTACAAATAAAAAATAAAATAATGGTGACGAAAATTGCGGTAGACCGCGCCCTTAAGTAGTCAGCGGCCTCATTATCACTGCCCTTAGTGTACAGTACTTATATATCGTACCCCTGCAAAAGAAGCCGCCATCTGGTAAGGCGATCTCCAAATTCTCTTCCCGTACGTAAACAAGCTAATGCCTGATGATCGATAAGTAGTTTAATTTTCTCTCATAACAGTAGGTCACGGAAGTTCTGTAGCGACCAAACTATCGCAAGCGCCTCTTTCTCCGTCACTGTATACTTACGTCCGGCCGTTTTCAGAGTGCGGCTCGCCATAGCGACAGTCTTCTCTACACTGTTGTCATAAGGCATACGAAGGAGTATCAGTGTACAAAAGAAATTCACCACCTTGCATGGGATGGTAGATAACATGGTCTTTCAGAAAAATTTATTTCAGGTGTTCTATGGGTGTTTGATGTGCGTCAGACCGTTCCCAAATTTTGCCTTTCTTTACTAACTCAAACAATGGTACTGCGATTTCTGATATCTGGTTTGAATAGTTGCGGTAAAATCTGATAACGCCTAAGAAAGCTCTTAGTTGTTTCTGAGTTGCAGGTGTAGGAAAATCGACTATTGCTTGTAGTTTGCCAGGTGATGTTTTAATACCTTCAGGGGTCAAGATGTGTCCTAGGAAAGGAACTTCCTCTCGGAAAAATAGAGATTTCCGGATCTTGATTGTCATCCCTGCTCTAGACAGTTTTGTAATCACAATATGGGAATGTTCTCAATGTTGTTCAAATGATGACGTAATCAAAATATCGTCAACACAGGCTCGTGCGAAAGCTTTGCACTCTTCCCCTAAGGTGAGGTCTAGACATCGAGTAAACTCGACAACGGCGTTACAAAGGTCAAAAGTCATAAACTCAAATACAAATTGCTTGTTACGAAATAGGAAAGCTGTGTACTGTTGCGACTGCTGTTCCAGCGTAAATTGCCAGTAGGCATTAGTTATGTCAAGTGTGGTAAGATATGACACCTTGATATAATCATAAAATGTCTCGTGCCTGTACAGGACCCTCTCGATCTTTAATGGTGATCTTGTTAAGTGACTAGCGTCCCTTCTGATTATACTCCACTCGAGCATAAGACCTAGGTATGCTTCGGCTTCCTCTAAATATTTTCTTGGAATAGGATAGGCCTTGCGGTGGAAATCTTGGCTTTGTACAATAAGTCACGTCCCGGAATTTCTGAAAAATTACTTTCGTGCTGAAACAACATATTAAACAACTGTTGTTGCTGTAACTGATTAATTAACGTACAGCAGACACTACATTCGAAATTTCCTCGGAAATTTACATAATTGTAGGAGACACAGATGATACATGATGAATACTAGCATCTCTCCTCAACAAATTAACCACATTATCTGTAACCTGCCATCTAAGCGGAACAGCAATAGTGCTCTCTTCATCTGGCACATATATAAACCAATCAGTAAAATTTAAAATGATACTATATTGAGTCAGAAAATCAGTTCCTAAAATTACTGAATTAGTCAAGCCTTCTACTATTAATACAGACGCTGACATTGGACTTACCAAAACTTCAATACTTGACATAGTCTGACAATTAAGAACCGGACTTGACCTTGAAGTTGCACCAACTATCTTTAAGCTGCGTGATACTGGTAAAATTGGCAAATCAATTAAAGATTTCCTATCTATAATAAAACAAAATATTAATTAATTAAAATTTGAAAATTTACATAGGTGAAAATATTCAACTCTCTTAAACTTACACAGAAAAATGTTTAATAAATCTTGAAGTGTCTTTGAAATTGATATTGGAATAATTGTAATAGTAATAATAATAAAAATAATTACGTATGTTTTCCTGTGGTACCACCACAATGAAACTTATAACAGTTTATCAAATAAGGTTATGAATAGGAGTTCCATTACATTAATATTTACAATAAAAAATCTATTTGTCCCACATTTAATTATAAAAATTAAAATGTCCCACGAAATAACACAAATCCCACGACCTGTCAACACTGCTTAGCGGACACAGGGTACCATGCCCGAAGCATGAAAGGGGAAGTCGGTGTTGCCAACCCATGGAGTTTTTCCCATTTCGTGGAAATTTTGAGACCCAAAATTCGAACAACGGTATATTTACACTTAAACGCCCGAAAAACTGAGAAAACTAATCAATGTCTCCCAAGCAACAATATTTTCTTAGAAATTATCATTTAACAGGAGAGTTAAATAAAACGATTAAATAAGAGACAATGTTGACTCAAAGTAAAAATATTTTCTTAAAAATTATAATTTAACAGCCGAGTTAAAAAAAAAAATTATCCAAAAAGAGACAATGTCGACTCGTGGCACTTTAGTGGATGGTCAATTTCTTGCGTACTAACTATGTAGGCTACTATTATTCATTTTCGTTCTTCCTAGGGTATTAGGAGACTAGGAATTTTTACTTTTTTTTTAAGACAGCCGACTCAGATGGTAATGGGAGTTGTTATTAACCAAAAAACTGAAACTTTCATTAGCCGACAAGGAAGATGATAGCGGAATAAATTAAAAAAAAAAAAAAAAAAACCGCATCACATCGGCAAAATCATATCAGAACACATTTAATTTAGTGTTTGCATGGTGAACATGTTGACTTGCGTAAGATATTAAACAAATTTACTAGTAAATTAATACATGCTACACTCAATTTTTCCTTGTAATCTAAAGCTGAAAGAAAAATATTTAAAAAAATTTACTTTGTTTCGAAAGTATATGGGAATTTGAGTAGTGATATTGGGGGAGGGGCGCAGAATACCCCAGGGCCCCAGCCCCTTGCCCTAAACTCTGAGCAACAAATTAGATTCACTATCCAGATATAAAATACATATATCGAAATACTTGAAACATTAATATAAAATGATTGATGCTTGCGATAATTACTAATGCCGGTAACATTTAATCAGTAGGATCAGGAACTTTTGCACCCGATTATTTGAATGTATTGCGTGAACATCTGCAGTTCTGATTCATAGTTTGTGATTGGATGTTTTAACTGTGGCGTGTCTTGAGGTTCTATCAGAAAATCACAGACGTGTGGTGTTGTAGGAACCTTACTGTGATTGGCAGTCAGATGAGTGACGAGCCCGAGCAGAAATACACTACCAAAAAACGACGGAACACAGCTGCAGAAAGAGGAAAATGACCTAACAGGCTCGAAAAAAAAACAAACCGTAAACTATTTCTTAAAAAAAAAAAAAAAAAAAACTGTACGACTGACGAAAAAAGTTACTTGTGTGTAACAAGGAAAAAATGACCGGCATAAATATAAAAATGAAAACAAGGTGTTGAAAATCAACCAGTGTTAAGCGATTGTTTCACAATTTTTTATCTGTAGGATGTTTGATTTGTTTCATAGATACATGTTGAGACTACTTTTTACAGTATTGAAAATGTTTTAACTTTCATACCGTTTGCATAATGCCAGGTCAAAGCCCAAATGTGCATAAAATGTTTTTATACAAGAAACGAAAACCACTTATTTATAGAAATGAAATAATTCACTCTGAAGAACAGTGTCACATGCTACGTCCTGGTTTGTTTGAAAATCGCACTGGATATGGTTTGTATTTTTTTAAGATTTGCAAATATTCAACATTTATACAAAAAATTTCAATGCGAATATTTAATTCATGTCACGACCTAGCTCGTGACACAGTAATTCAGTGTGTGGTTTTCCTTTCTTGTATAAAACCATGTTATGTCAATCTGGGTTTTCACATGTCATTATATAATAACTATGAAAGCTGAAAAATATTCAATTATGTAAAAAATAGTCATAACGTATTTGTACGAAACTAACAATATTTCGTACACATATAAAAATTATTAAAATCATTAGAGTTTGGCGTGACCTCTCCCCGTAAAGTATATATGGTTGTAGTGAAGACTGTCGGGGTCACACAGATAACTGCTGTTGGCAAGAAAGTCCATCATCGTCTGATTATTTAAGAGCGATAATCTGCAGCCAGCATCACTCAGTTGCCTTCTGTTTACTGGCGTTACGTCTACTCGAGGTAAGTGAGCTGCTGATGTATTTAGTGTTTCATTAAATACACTATAAACCAACACCGGACAACTTGTCTGCAAGAACACTGATCGTGTTTCCATACAAGCCAACAGATAACAGGATACTTCATTTTATTTATGTCATATTGACGCTGCCAACATTACACTGTGGAGAAAAACATTCTTTTCCCGACGAAAAAACATTTATCTTTGCCACATACAAAAAAAAAATGACTTAAACTAGATCAGCTGCTCGCTGAATATATAAACAAGGTAAATTTTATGCCAACAGAAACATAATATAACTAATTAGTTCAACAGTTTTAATTCAAGCCGATAAATTATTTTTTGCACACATCTCTTTGTTTTTAACATAGAGCTGTCCGGTATTGGTCAGTAGAGTATTAGGTTTCATTCTTCGTTCCCGAGCAGAGTTTAATTGTGGCTATGTGTAGATATGTTGTGTCTCTTCGATCATCTAGACTAACTGAATACTGAGTGACCTTGGATGTTAAATCATTATCTAATTGCTGAAGGAAATCAGGACAGGTAAATATTCGTTTTCCAATTGCAAGTTTCTAAATTTAGAAGCGCCTAAAATATTGTACAACCAGAAACCGTTCGGGACTATGTTTTAAATATCCCTCTCATTTACAAACGTAATAGTCTATTTTAATAACACACATATTCAAACTTCCGGTTTAGGTTTTTAATCGTTTTTCGTTTATTTCGTAACTATACTTTAATACTGTAACAGAGTATTTTACATGGATTGATTTCGAAACAATTAAAATAGTTAACTATGTGACTTTCAAATAATATAATGGGTAGCTTAATAATATACGAATATAGCAATTATTTGCTAGTGATGTAATTTACGGTTACAATTTTATGTAGCCAAACAATTGTTGGACGACCGTTTGCAAATTATTTTCCTTGCCGAAAATAATAAACCAGATAGCTGTTTTATATTAATTTATAAATGCTTTTACAATATCACAATTATTTTTTACTCATATATCCTTAAACGGTTTATGAATGTATTTTTAAAATAATTTTAATGTCATATTATTTGCTAGTTAAGTAAAGTAACACTTTCTATCTACGTCACAAATACATAATATTACTTGCGAAATAATTTGAACCAGCCAACAAGTAAAGCACTATTTACTAAATATTCTCTTCTTAGTGGGGGGGGGGGTGTGTTTCAATTCAATAACTTACCAGCTGGTTGACCTTAAATCTGTTTATTTAAAAAAAAACTGAACAATTCTATATGTTTCTAAGTACAAACTAACCCGGTGGTTTAGTTATAAATATAAACTAATATTACAACGCTTTATCTAAAATCAGTGCTTCTCTCAAGGTATTAATTCGCTGAATACCTTATAATTCTACTATATATTTAAAACCACAGAAACTTCTAGCAAAGCTATGCAAGATATAAACTGTTATAACGTGACTACAATCACAATTTTAAGGAATACATACTTCATAAACATAGACCGCACTTAGTAGGTACTTAATCAACTAAAAATCGTAAAATAAATAAATATATATATATATATATAAAAAAGAAAAACACTTGCACATCAAAATTCAAACGATGTTTCATTTAGCCACTAAAAAATTTCTTCGGTGTAATTTTCAGAAAAATTATAAGTGTACCTGAAATTATAATTATATAATCGTAATAAAATGGAAAATGCATTAGAAAGTATTTGTACAAATTAAAAGATTTATAATATGTATAACGAACTGATATCTGAAAATTTTTTTATAATTTAACAAAATTTATAGATTTTCATTTAACTGTGATTTATTTCAAAATAAAAAAATAGCTGTACAGACTTTACTCTTCGAACAGAGGTAAAATTTGAATACGCATATTTATAACAAATTCATCATATCGTGATACCTTAACAAGTTTCCGTATATCTTCTCCATATATAACAAAGAACACAGACTGACTGACTTAACATATCAAATCACTGAACCTAGAATCGTGAAAAATTTTGTGTAGGTACCCTCAGGTCGTAGGCGAGCACTAAGAAAGGATTTTTTTTTTAGAAATTCGACCTCTAAGGGGGTGAACAAGGGTGAAATGTATTTCCGAAAGAACGTCGATATAGCTCGAACCCGACGGCCTATTATCGTGATTTTTACTTTAATAGGACACTCATAAAAATGCATACTGGCCAATTTAAGGATTTTTCGAAATTCAACATTTAAGGGGGTGAAAAACCTTAAATGTGTTTCCGATTAACATTCGATAGGCTATCTATAGAACCTTTCGGTATAAAGAGTTGGTATTCACTTCAAAATATTGCTTACGTAAATACCCAAAAAGAAGTTTTAGGATTATTTGAAATTCGACTCCCAAGCAGTAAAAAGGGGCAAAATGTGTATTTTTGTGAATCGTCTATATCTTGAAACACACTTGACTATCGTCCTGATTTTTTCTTTAATTGGTTACGTATACAAATGTCTATGATAGGACTCCAAGACGTTTCGAAATTCTTTAATTAAGGGGTTGAAAGTACGTGAAACGTGTTTTCGATTATCCTTCCATTTCCATCGAACCAATCAAGATATCGAAGTGCTCTTTGCTATAAATTGATGCTTTTGTAAATATTCCAAGTACCATTAAAATATATTTTCCGTATTCGACCCTAAAAAGGTTAAAAATGGGGTAAAATGCGTTTTCGATTCACAATCGATAAATATTGTGCCCATTGATTTTTATATAGCGAAGTGATTTTTGTTTAATATTGATGCTTACTCTAACACCTGAAAAGTAATTTCAGGAATTTTCGAAATTCGCCACCTAAGGAGGTGAAAAGGGGTGAAACATGGGGAAAAGTGTTTTCAATCAATTAATCGTCAATATATCCAAAACCCAGCGTGCTACTGTCGTGTTTTTCACGTTCAAGAGACACCAGTAAAGTAGTCTAAAACGTGATTTAAGGGTTTTCCGAAATTCACTCTCTTAGGTGGTGAAATGACCTTGAATGTGTTTTAGATAATTCCTCGATATCTATCGAACCCGTCGAGATATACAGTTAATTTTTACTTCAGGATGATGGTTACAGAAATGATCGCAAAACATTTTAAAGATTTTTCGAAATTCGAACTCTTAGTACTGTGTAGGGGCGATGTATGTTTTCTAATGAGATATCGATTTTGATTCGACATATGAACGGCTGGGCCAATTTTAATTATATATGATTTATTTATTAGACTCTGCCCCGAATAGCAGAATAACATTTAAAATATCGAAAAAAATTCACACACACACACACACACACACACACACATATATATATATATATATATATATATATATATATATATATATATACACTAATATTGTAATTTCTCGCAACAATGAAAATTGTTACGCATAGATATTTGAACATGGAGAATATTTCCACGATACCTATTCCTCAAACCCCACCAGATGACGCTTCAGGGGTTGGGCGCAGGTCCCAGAATCATAAAGAGGGTGAAGGCCCGACATAGGAAACGTCAACGCAAGTGCCACGGTGAGGGCCAAAGGCCTGAAGCGAGACGTAAAACGTCAACAACCAAAGTGTTTCAAATGTGGCGACTTTTCGATGGCCAAATTATAGGCGAGCAAAGCCGTAGTTAAAAGCTGGTGTGTGTGTGTATACATATATATATATATATATATATATGTGTGTGTGTGTGTGTTTGTGTGTGTGTGTGTTTTGGGACGGAAACTTGTAAAGACATCACGATATATTGAAATTTTTTTAAATATGCATTTTCAACTTTTACCTCTGTGTTTTACTGATTTATTTATTTATTTATTTATTTCTATGAATGTATGTATTTTGTGTGCGCATAAACAAAGAACGTTAAGCGTATAAAATTTGTTGTACAATGTATGCCTAATTTCACCATGTATTTTATACATTCTAATTTACTTAAGCGAATAGACTTCCAAGAGTACATAATCGTTGAATGTATTAAAAATATTTTCTGGTTGTACATACAAGGAAATATTTAAAATATGACTTTGCTACACTAAATATATCTGCGCGAGATGGAAGCATACATAATATTCCTTTTAACAATAAAATTCCTGCGCAGTACGTTGGGTATTAGAAAAATAACCGTTAGGTACATTGTACGTGTTATTAAAAATTCCCGAGCATTTATTCGTAACGCAAAGCTCTTAAGAAAATGTTCAATTTACCGAAAACACTGTTTTCGTATCAATTCAATTTTAACGGGAAATGGATATTTCGTAATGGCCAAGTAATGGAATGATACTGGTTTATGAAAACTACTCGATGTTTGGCTGGCTATCTTATTTCCTTTTCTACCAGAACACCTTGAGTCAGGTCCTGATGGTTTCCAATATTTATAAACACAGTAGGTGGTCAATAGGCGCCCTTATTTACTATACTGAGGCAAATTACCGTATTTTTTAAAACTAAAAAAATAATAAATTAATAAATTACCGACTTTATAATACTATCAAAAATATACTTAGTTTATGGATATCAAATTAGTGAAGTATATAATTTCATTTATTGTATTCATAAATTCACTTACACGCATGTTTAAGTAATTCACAAATTATTTACAGCTTGAAAATTCTTTTCCAATATTGATTATGATAACAGTATCCTTAATAGCTTAAATTTCTTATAATAAATTATGATTTCGGCAATATTGTTAAAGCCCTTATTCAGGAAAATAGGTAACTGCAAAACTCTGGTCAGATCCAGACACTACTAACTACAACGGTCCGAGGACACATATTATAAATGAGTGCTGCTGGGATGATGTAGCGTAACGGTAGGCTTTCGTTTACAGGATCTACAAGTCATGACCAGGTTTTTGATCGCTCTGCCATTCCTGATTCTTTCTGCAACAAAAGGATGCAGTGCTGAAGTAAGTGCTTCAATATACTCTCACATTTAAAGGTATTGCTGCATGGAAATACTACAAATTGTTCAACTGTACATGGTTATTTGTAATGCGGCAACTGTGCTGACCTACATAAGTTACATATCCTGACAACTACATTGTTATTTGTAGCTGCATTCATTAACGTTTGTGACACACACTCTCAGAATGCCGGCTCGTGAACACGTGTTTTTGTAATATCTTAATTAGTGATGATGAGAATGGAAATAAAATCTTTACTTTATGGCTTGACTTGAAGCAATTATATTACTGATTCGACCAATCAATAGTTTCCCAGAGTGAAACAATGTTTTGTTCTGAAAATTTTCTATTCAATATAAAGCGTTGTTTCTCTCTAGACAACTATTTTGGTAAAATTAGTAATATCAGAATTTCAAGTCGTACCATATAGCTCCTGATACTTGCTGCGACATGGCAATGCAGTACAGAGGTATGAATTACACACAGCCAACTCCTTGCTGGATATGCTGCTCCTGATATTTTCCGCGTTACAAGAACGGAGAGCTAAATAGGACATCACATGTCATCTGAGCACCTCCTTGCTGACCCTATTGCTCCTGATACTTGCTAAGGCGGGAGGATGTAGTGCGGTAGTAGAGAGCCGCATTGGCCGAATGATCAGATCATTCACTTCCTAAGCGATCCGGGTTCGATTCCCGGCGGGGTCGGTCCCCGGATTTTCCACGTGGGAATCGTGCCTGGTTTTCCCGAGGATCTTCTGTTTCCTCCGCACTTTCATTCCGGCACTGCTCCATACTCAGCTCATATCACCCTCATCCGCGCTAAATACTTCGATGTTGAGTACTGTTAAATATCTCTCTCTCTCACACACACAGACTTAGTACCTTCATATCCATCCTCTTTCATAATGCTATCCTTAGCCTAGTGTAGGAGTATGTATATAGTGGGAGAAGTTGATGGAACAATGTTCTCTATCCTAAGTCACAATAACCTTCTCTGCCTCTCTTAATCCTACATGAGTCTTATGGTTGTTCTTCTATAACATTCTAGATAACTGGTCTCATTTACTGGCTAGTTGAATGATGTCTGAGAACAGGCCGTGTGTCACACAATGCTGACTAATGCCTAACGATGCACTATTGGCTGATGCCATACTGTCCACCCTCTTGCTAAGAAAAGTATGAGACATCCGGTCAGTCCTACCTACCAAGCTTATATATCTAAATAATACTATACATATATGTATCTTAGTAATCAAAATATTATATGGATGACGTAGTAACATACGGAATACAACACGTATTCATTGTATGAGACTTTAGGAGAGTCTGGCAAACAATATTGATTTGACAAATGCATTTTTAATTTTATATATATATACACACACATTACACAGTATATATTATACATTTTAAAGCAAATGTACATGCTTATAATACATGCATTAAAATAGTTCCTTAATTTAGTTAAAATATTCATACAATCGTAGCCACGAAAACATATAGTCATGTATCCATACGTATACACATGCAAACAAATTTACGTACATACCTACAAACAACACATTTCTTCTTTCTACGTGCATTACCCAGAACAGGTAATTATTTTTTCCTTCGGATGACATAATTACCAAGAACAGGTAATTATTTTCCCCTTCGGATGACATTAAAATGTTAAAATTTTTCTTTTAAGGCGATGATTATGAATATTTTAAAAATTGTGTACTGCATAGAGATAAGTGTATTGTATGCATTTTATTGCATTCTTTCAGGCGGAGACTGGAAACACAACAATGAACGAGAATCAGAACTGCTCTATTCCTCAGCTACGAGAAGCGGTAATACTTAACTGACGAGTGACGTCACACTGAAATAAATTGTTTTGCTTTACAAAAATTCTTTCAAACTAGTTTCCAAATTTATTTCATGCTTGCAAATATATTGTAAACTGCATAGGAAATGTTTGTAAATTTACAAATATGTCTGTATATTTGCAATTTTTTAAGTGCACAAATAATAACTGTACATTTACAAACCAATTCTTGTGCATTTTATAACAACCGTTTAGGGTGTCACAAAAAACTTTCAGGCGACCAGTTTTCCAAGATTTTTTTGTAAAAGTACAAAATATTTTGTAAAATGTGACAGGCCGTCGAAGGTTATTTTGTTACTCATCAAACACTCTGCTCCTAAAAATACAACCCCACTAGTCCCTACAAAGTGTTCGGAAAATTCA
This sequence comes from Medauroidea extradentata, assembly GCA_003012365.1. Lineage (NCBI taxonomy): Eukaryota > Metazoa > Arthropoda > Insecta > Phasmatodea > Phasmatidae > Medauroidea > Medauroidea extradentata. The sequence goes on along the minus strand of PNEQ01099760.1, from coordinate 8,603 downwards.
GACCACTTTAAGAACCTGAATTTGACGAATCCAGGCGGTATTTTTGTGTTTACAACAGTCCAAAATAAAGCCGCTTTTATCAATTTTGAGGAGCCTTAAAGTGGTGCTTAAAATTAAATTGGCTTTTTTAAGTAATATAAGTATAGTTTGAAGTGTGTTGTTCTTTTATATAAACTTATAGGGAATAGGTTAAACGGTTTCACGTGCAAAAGGAGAATTGTGGTGCGCTGCAGCAATGTTCAAGCGCCATAGATATATGCCTTAACAGAGTTAGGCTGATGTCTAAGGTCGCCCAGTGAAAAATCTCTAGTCATGGGGTGATGCATAGAACTCTGTTACTCTCTTCAAACGATATTAATTACAGTTACGAAGCACTTAGTGATCCAAGATGGACAAGGGAGCCTAGCGATAACTGTACACAACTCACAGATGCATATTGAAGTATTAGTAGACTTGTATGGGAAGGTATTCTCCCCAACCTGTAGTGTGTAAGAGTCGAGAAACAATACTTACTAGCACTGATTTTCGTGAGATTATTGCCGCACCAACTGAATCAATGACTTGCACTCTAAATTTCAACCAGTAAATATTCACTAATATGCCAGTGTTTTTACAGATTTCGGATGGAGCCTTGTAAACTAAATACGTCAGTGGAAAACCTCTAGAAAATTAGTGAAAATTATCTAATTATAATTTATAGTGCCACCATAACAAACATATCTAAACAAATATTCACTGACTGTTATTTGTGAACAATTCTTGCAACGGGGGCAAGTTACAAACTAAAGTAGTATTTTGGACACGCGACATTGCAGCAATATCGTATGTCCAAAATACTTCTTTAGTTTGTAGTTCAATGACTGTCAGGTTTTTTCACTTATTCTATAAGTTTAAACTGCTCCACAGAAAACCTGTACATCCCCTAGAATATTAGTGAATATTCACTAATCTCTATTTAGAGTGTTTGAGCACATCTACAGTTCTTCATGGTCGGTGATAGGGTGTTCTGAACTCTCAGTGTTTGTGTGTTCTACCTACATATCACAGACGATAGAGACTCAGTAATATTATTCTGATAGGCACAGTCACATGAGTGACATATCTATGCAAAGTCACTCTGCCAATATCCACGAAACCTAGCAGCAGATGAGCATGTAAGTAGGCTAGGAATATTTCAACGACCAACATGCTAGAATCCATTATCCTGTGTATACCGAAGCCTACCATTCGTCCATTACCTGCTACTCATTCACACAGCAGACAATGATCAAATAGACGGAGCTTGAGTATGCATAGGACGTTGCATTCTAGCAGGCAGCGAATTTTTCCTAGCCCTAAATATAAGGCATTTAAACAAAGTGGTGCGAAATAATTTTCACCTAACATATCTGTCTCTAGGAATAACTAGTTACTCGAACTAAGTCCCCGTAGCACGTGTTCATTGCTTGGGTCCGGCAAACTTGTTATAACTACTCACTCAAGTAGTGTATTCTGTCCTAGTACAACTGACCTTGTTACACGATCTTGCTCCGCCTATGAAACGTATTAAGGTCACGCCTTTTAGCGATAAAAATTTAAAAACTAATAGTTTTCTAGGGTACACGTCGTTTGTCCTTAAATCGCATATCGTAATCACAGGACAAACATCTTTAGGACAAACGAAGTCCCAGCTAAGAAAACGTAAAAAATTAGTTTAGGACAATCAAAATCGGGACCTCCTTTGTCGGGTTATTTATAGACCTCCATACGTCGACAGATTTAATTTAACTATTGGTCTCGTATTTTGCGCTAATACTTTCACTTCTTGAATATACCTGTCAGGATTAAGTTACCGACTTGCAACGGAATATTTTTCGTAATAAAACTATTCCTACCCTTTGACCCCATTACACCTCTGACAAGTCCATAAGCTGTTTTAGGTTACGTAAAAACAAAAATAAAAAACATGTATGTCTAAGAACTCCTGATATTCGCTAAACTATTTTTGCTCCAGCTTGTTTCAGTGTCTTATCTTCAGTTCTACTTTGTGACTATTGACAGAGTATTATTTGTGTAGACATGTGAATGAATGAGCCAATCAGAACCAGGTTATTGACACACCACACGTCTGTGATCTGTTGATGGAACAACAATATGCTGACAGTTGAAACCATCCAATCACTTACCATGAAGCATAGCTGTAGATATGAACTTAAGAAATTGAAGCAAAATGGTCCAAAAGTCTTTTCGCGAAAGTCGCGTGACTCTATAAATGTCTCTACATGTGAATAATCGCGTGATATTGATTATCAGTACTGTTGATATTAAGTTTAGGCGTAAAGTATGTACTTCTTTCAAGGTCATAGTAATAACAATAAGTATGTGTGTTTCCAGGTGCAGGAGTTCAACAGGAATGGTAACTGGACTCCAGTGAAGACGAGGCTGGAAGCTGTGGTGAACCACAATACCAGCGCACACAGGCTGTTACAATTTACACGTCCCTTTCTTCTTCACTTCATTGCCTACTCCGGGAATACACAGTTGGTATCACTGCTTCTGTGTAACGGCCTAGATGTGAAGACTGTTGACTTTCTGGGTCGAACCATGCTTCACATGGCAACTCACGGCCATAAGCTACAGATGGTGAAGTTGTTGCTCGACTACGGGGAAGACGTGAACACGAGAGACGATATTGGCTACACACCTCTTCATGTAGCGGCGCAAAAGGGTTACCTAGATGTCGTGAAGTATCTGTTGCAGGCCGGGGCTAACACGACTGCTACAAACAACATAGGTCTCACTGCCCTAGACCTGGCCAACTTTAAGCCACAAGTGTTTAGATATCTGAAGCAGTTCCCGTACTAACACCTACCAGGGACTCCTGTAGTCCATGTTGTCCGTCACTTTAATAACGACAATGCCGTTGTTATGGGGGATTACGTGATGAGGAAAGGGACAAGGACTATTTCGGTGACCAAGTATAATTTCCCGCAGAGAGTGAATTTGACATTATGGTGTAACCAGTAAAGAGATTGTGTGATGGGTGTGCACGTCTCGGTATGATTTATTGGGCATACTCCCACGTGATGCAGATGTCTGTCAAGATAACACTGTGTTTGGTTGAGTCGTTTTTTTCTTGTGGTGCATGTATTTTATTTGTATGCGCATGCCTCAAACCTGTGTTGTCGGTCTTGATCGGGCTTGTTCTTTCGTATACTACTTATTTCGCTGTACTTGTTTTATTTGGCAATATTCCATTTAAAGAATCTATTGTTGTGTTTGTAACCTGTTAACTAAAGCATTATTTGCTTATCTTTGTTTTCCATTTCTCTGTAGTTTACTTTGAGAAACATCTGCATCGCAATGGAGTATGTGCAAATAGTACCCCCATTTGTTGATATGTTTTGTTGGTTAATTACTGTGGATATTTTCTGTTAGCAGCTATATATTTGCATAGAGCCTGAAGTAAGCCTGGTCTTAAAATCTGCTGTCAACTCTGTAGTGTTTTGTATCAGGCTGGTACAAACACCTACTATTCTTTGATATTGCTTTTCATTATTCATGTGTGACATTAATATTTCCTTTCTCCCTAAGCATCTAGCATAATAGGTCAAACAATTGAACATACCTCGACCTCTACATGATGTATAAGACCAATAGAACCTGGCCTGTGGGTTGGTATTGTGTACAGTCTTTTGACAATAAATGATTGGAAATAAAATCAATAAACAATACAATAGACATATGGTAGCTCTCTAAAGTCCACTCATATTTAGCATACGACCTACCTTCACCTATGTCTACACAGCCCATGTTTAGGAGTTACTTAGATCTATCTACCTCTGTTAAAGTATAAATACCAGTGATAAATGACTATGTAAGTTTAAATTATAAAACACAGCTACCTGTAACAGCAACACAATTTTCTTTAATCTCGGTCATGTCTGACAAACACCTAACGTTATAATCTGAACACTCCCTATGCAATCCAGTTCCTGATCAGTGAAGGGCAAGGGAAACAAATTAAAACCCCCATTTATTTAATATTTAAAAAAATTATAGAACGCACTGATAATCTATACTGTGCATTCCAAATAAGCAATATTATCACAAATGACAGCACTGTGGAATAATGATTTATTACACGACAAGCTTACGTAGCTTCTTACACAAATTAATTATATATATTTTGTATTATTGTGTAGATCCATATTTTAATTGGTTGCATACTTTACTTCCTAAACGCAAATTAGAGGCAATAATTATTTTAATTAATTTATTTTCAAAATTGTACGTATATTTGCATGTGGATAAACTCGGTTGTGGAACATAGTGTGTTACCAAAGTCTCTACTCATGGTCTTCAATTTTAAAAGGCATTTTAATGTTTACAAAAAAATAGAACCTTTTAGGAAGCAGAGAAAATTTGTGTTACTAGCCAATGGAATGATAGGTTGAGGTAAATTTGTTAAGTAAAATACATCCATAGTGAACAGGATACAATGTGGCTGCCATCTCAGTTAGTGAAATACAGGCTGAAGAGACATCAAGAGGTTACTGCATTGGTTCGCACATCTATCCATCCCTGTACCAATGGAAAATGTTTACATAAACACCTACGAATACACATATCAATGTTATGTAAAGGAGCGTACAAAAATTACATTGGTTTAAAAATAATCAACTTAATATCACAGTATTTTTGTATATCAGATAATGAAGTACGCGTTGGACAATGTCAGTCAGCTGTGGTAGACGTAACTGTCTTACCCTGGGTTGAATATATTAAGCACACAGTTTGCTGGTTTGAGTCCCAGGTTGTGCCATGTAGCTCAGGGAGTCAGTGTATAAGCCGCCATATTGTTGTCACAGAGATATCAACGAGACTACCAAGGCCTTGCTAGGTTGACTTTCCCCCTGAGGCAAAAATAGTCAAAACTTGTTAAACGTAATGTTTTTAAAAATACTGAAACAAAAGCAGTCGTATGATGCATCAGCATAATTATATGAATGCGCTTTGCAAAATCAGGCATTTGTTCCTTCGCAAATTTGTTTTGCTTTACTTTAGTAATTTATGTTTATTTCATATGTATACATACACACACTTGTGTAATTACGTTGTATACATTTACTTTTGTTACCAAATATAACATTTTAAGAATGAGAGGTAATTTATGTCCAGTAAGCAATAAACACGTCAGTCACAAGGGAATATACAGACGTAATCATCAAAATCGGCATATACTATATATATATATATATATACACACACACACACACACTCTGGATGTTCAAGAAATAGATGTCAATAAAGAAGCCGGTGATAGAGAGGCCCAAAACCTACCGAGTTAACCCAACCTGTATAATCCGATACGCAACAGTCTAAAAGTTATTAATTTTTAAATTATATTTGGCTGTACTCTACCCTAAGCTAAGCATTTACTGATGGTGGAAAAAGTAATGGTCCATGTGGAAGAAAATATGTGATTAGTGTCATCTCATTTAAAAACATATTTTATGTCACTGAGAGTACAGCTTCGTGGGAAAAAATATCACGCTCACAAAAGTTGTGTTTGGTTCTAAGAGCTGCCTCTAGTTTATTAGAAATAAAAAAAATATCAGTGGGTACATAAATGATCACCCGCCATTGGAAAAACTACCCCTTAGTATGGCCATATTAATTAGTAAAAACCAGTATTTAAATTAACAAACGTCGATGCAGTAAAATACAATAAACCATAATGTAAAGCAGGGATTCACACAATGTAAAATCAGCTATAAGGTTGAAATTAGTATTTGAGCCAGTAATTAAATGTAACTTTACTGAACAAAAAATTAATACACAATGTTTAAATTTATTAAAATTTATTTTGAATGTAATGTGTTTAATTTGTGAGGATAAAATGAAATAATATTAACAAAAGTGGCAAAATTCCGTTACTTCATTAAACAAAATTGATATTATCGAAATGGAAAGTTAAGATGAACGAATTATGTCACAAGACACCCTTACGTAAATGCTGCTTCATATTCATAGCGCCCATTGTTATGTATAGGCTAGTGTGCTCGCCTCCCATCATAGCATACTGGGCGTAATTCCTTAATAGCCTCACATGCAGAAAATCTGCATGTGAGAATTGTGGCTAATACACGAAAGTGGCCGGGTGGTGGTGGGGGGGGGGTCCTTTCGTGTACCCCAATTTTCTGGTACAGTACCACTTCATGCTCACATTATCCACCTTAATGGGAGTGAATGTGACGGTATTACGGCCTTTCAACAACGAGGTACGTATTAAGAGCCGATGAGGGTGACTTGAGGTGAAGGACAACACAACAAACATGCCCGGGTCTAGATGCGAACCGGGGACCCCTCGCACCGCAGAACGGCACCTTACCGACTGCGGTACAGGGGCTGGCACTTTCATCGACTTACAAGAGATCGCTGTTAATAGCTGCACAAATAGCTTTATTACATTCCTTTCCTTCGGATCAAGACCTTGCATTGTTTCTTGTAACTGCGACCAATATTATGTTCACTTACTGTTCTTTCTTCATTACTTAATATTCTCAATTAAGAGAAACAGATCAATTGTTATTCTGTTTACTGTCTACAGTTTTTAGAGAGTGTATTTTCCAGACATTTACCCTCACCATATCCAGTGCATAGCATTTGACACCTCCGCAAACTGTCTTTTCTGGTCGAAAATTACACCTAGATGGCTATGGTGGGAGGCGAGCGAACTAGCCTCTACATAACCGCGGCCGCTATGAATATGAAGCAGCAATTACGTAAGGCTGTCTTGTGACGTAATTCGTTCATCTTAACTTTCCATTTCGTTAATATCAATTTTGTTCAACAAATAACTGACTATTATTACCTTTATTTTATCCTCACAAATTAAACACATTACATTCAAAATACATTTTATTAATTTTAACATTGCGCAATATTTTAATTTTAATAAGATTACATTTAATTAACCTTACTCACATACTAATTTCAACCTTATAGGCGATTTTCTATTGTGTGAATCTTCTGAATTACTTTATGTTTTCACATTGACTGCATCGACGTTTGTTGATTTAAAATACTGGTGTTTACTAATTAATGGTGTAATACAATGGGGCAGTTTGTACAATGGCGGGTGATCATTAACGTGATCCATTGATATATATATATATATATATATATATATATATATATATATATATTACCTCGTGAAAACTAAAGGCATCTTTGAGAACCCAACACAACCTTCTTGGAAATTTATTATTTTTTTTTTTAAACCCAAGAAGTCGTACTCCCAGTGACGTGAAATGTGTTTATAAATGTGACGACACTAATATCCTTTGCTGTGTTCAAATTTCGTTTCACACAGACGATTACTTTTTCCACTATCAGTTAATGCTTAGCTAAGGATAGAGCACAACCGAATTTTCTCTCAAAATTCATAACTTTTACACGGCTGTAAATCGGATGATGCAAGTTTGGTTTATTTGGTAGGTCTTGGGCCACTCCATCACCCGCCTCTGTATTGACGTCTATTCCCGGAACGTCTTGTATACACATACATATATTTATATATGTGTATTTACATACATTCCAGCTGCACAGTGATATCTACGGACCTACGGCTGTCTTGTCAACAGAAACGTTTATTTAAAGTACGGTGGCGTCAATTACTGAAATGAAATGATTGACACTGAAATAATGTAATTCATCGACTTCATTTTAAAAACATAAAACGTAAAGAAAAGTAATTTTTGTATTTCAAAAAATTTCTAAGTAAAAAAGGTATCTCAACATAAATATCAGCATTATTTTTTAAGTATAAAAACTAGTATTTTTATGTTTTTATATTTTTGGCATGTAACCCGCAACATTAAAATTGCAGTGTAAATTATTTAATTTAGTATCTTCGTTTTCGTTGTGAGCAAGCTGTCGTAACATGCAAATTTATACTTTGACAGGCTGTTATAGGAATAATGTGCGTTGAAAAATGTTCCAGTGAGAGTATAATTCAGCCAATAGTAAAGCCTACAGAACTAATTTTATTTTGTACATGTATAAAACTATCAATTTTTCATCGCTGATCGCCCTTAAAGGAAATATTTATTGGCATTAATAATGTGTTAACTAGGCACTAAATAAAGTTACTTTATAGAAACTGTAAATCCCAATTATCTACAAACGAGCTTACTTACCTTAATGATTTTGAAGTCAAGGAAACAGCTACACGGGGTTTTTCTGTCTATTAGCTGACCAGCATAGGTCAGGTCGGTCGAGTGATAATATCAGCCGATGTTTACAAGACAATAAGGAACACACTATGAGTGCAGTGGTACTAGTATCCTCTGCTGCGATGACCTTGGTTTGCAAGCTTGTAGTTATTGCAGGAACAAGTCAAGAAGGTGTAGCCTCATGTAACACACGTGACTGCCAGCAGGTCATGTAACACACCTGACTGCCAGCAGGTCATGTAACACATCTGTGTAACACACCTGACTGCCAGCAGGTCATGTAACACACGTGACTGCCAGCAGATCATGTAACACACGTGACTGTCATCAGATCATGTAACACACGTGACTGCCAGCAGGTCATGTAACACACCTGACTGCCAG
>PNEQ01099759.1:0-78562 GCA_003012365.1 Medauroidea extradentata | reverse complement strand
ACTGCTCGCTACGCATAGAGAAAGTCATATCTGCATATATGTATTGTAAAAGAGTGTAACGAACAGTTCGGACAGGCTCTGACAGGACTGTTGGTGAGTGCTGGTAGAGTTGTGAAGGGGTATTCGATGGTCGGTGCGAGGGCATAGGGGTGGCATGATTAGCATAAGTAGTATGATAAGAAATTGTACGCCTGTTTCTACGATGGGGTGGTGTATGCTATGTTTGAAAGTAGGCGAAGAATATTGCATATGTAACTGTCCTGATAAGTATGTTATTTTCAAAACGAATGATTGATTTTATCGGAAATTGAATGAAATGTAGCTAATTTGGTAGGAGTGTGAGTGTAGATGACAAAGTTCTGTAGGAAATAAAAGTCCTTCTGATGATAATAAAAATATTTTTCAAAAAAATATTTTAATAATTGATTGATTTTATTGGGAATTGATCGGATATAGCTAAGAAATAAGTCATGTTTAAGTGGTATTCATTAATGGTATTCAAATAAAGATTTTAAATTATTTTAACAATGCTAAAAAAACCGATAATTTTAAAATTGATGATCAATACGTAGTCTCAATCGATGGTTGTTACTAATTACGGTCATCTAGCTGCTATGTGATGACATTGGTGACATGCTGTGTAGTGAGAATTATAAAGGAAATAATGTTTAGTCGATGTGTAAGAAAGTGGTGGTAAAGTTTGTGGATGACGAGGGGTGAGGGGGTAGTAGTTTGAGCGGGTTGTAACATGAGTGTCGGTGAGAGGAAAAGTAGGGGAAGGGGGTAAATTCATTACGTGACTAGCGGCCAATTACAATACTTGTTGGGAAGGGAAGGGGAGGGGGGATAATTTAATATATACATGTAAAACGTGGTGGGGGGCGTCAGTGTGTCGATGGAGCTCGTCCGGGTAAGACGTGTTGGTAGCCGATTTAATTAAATAATTTTTATATAAATAGTTTTTTTATTAAATATTTTTATTAAAAAGTTTTAACATAAAAATAATTTTATTAAAATTTCATTTATTAAATATGTGCAGGGTTGTAATGGAATGCGAAATCGAAAATTTTTTGCAAGAAACACCAAGATGGCGGGCGGAATCAAGATGGCGTTCGAAAACAGGATGGAGGTAATTTTTTTTTTCGGAATTGTTCGGAATATTTTTGAAATTTTTTAATTTTTTAATTTTTTGAAATTTTGAAATTTTGTAATTTGATGCTCAAGGTCAGGGTCACGGTTAAAGGTAAAGGTCATCCAACATGGCGGCCGGGGCCGTGACGTCACAACATGGCGGGTGGTGCCTTACTTGGGCGGGTGCCTCACACCAGCTCCATGTGCCAGAACCGGCAAATCTTACTACTCACATGCTTTTCGCAAATGTACACGAAATCAACTGTATCTCTTGGGACACCATAATTGAGAATGATGGCGACGTCTCTATCCAGGACAATGTACCATAGGTGATGTTTCTGCTAGGAGAGTTCCGTCTTCAGATTATTTGAAATTTACGAGTGAACAATGATTACATTTTTTTCGTTGTAAATAAACACTATGGCTTAACGGAGATTCAATGATATGGTTGAGTTGATTTTTAAGAAGATTATATGTATTCAAGAGGAACCTTATGATTTTATGTGGTTTGTGTATTAAGTAAATATGTATTATAAATAAATTTCAATTTTTTGGAAAATTGTGTGATTTGTACCCTGCATGTTTGATGTGTATTATAACTAAATTCTGTGCAAACGTAATCCATTAAATGAGCAGGAGGGTAGAGTCATGATAATAGATAAAACTTCTGTGGAAGTCAGCCATGGAATATTACATATTGTGGGGATGAGTATAAAGTTGTATCTGTGTATATGGATGGGTGGTTGAGTGTAATAACAGTTCGGGCAGGCTGTGACAGGAAAGTAAGAGAGTGAAGGCAGAGACGGTGGGAGTGGGTGGATGGGAAGGAAAGGGTGGTGAAATGTTGGTAAGGTAGTTGGGGGAGCGGTAGAGCATGTGATGTGATGACGTTTTGGGTGGGGATGGTTGATGGGAGGTTGTTAGGGAAGGGGAGGAAGGTGATGGGGGAGGGTTGGTCTGCATAAGTAGTATGGATATGTATATGATATGTCAGTTCCTTGGAGAGTGTGGTGATGTTCGGATGGTTTCTGCCATGTTTGAAATCAGTCGAAAGGTCTTACATGTAAGTATCGCAAATCATTGACTGATTTTATCGATAGTTGATCGGGTATAATTACTTATGTCAGTGATAGAATGTGTACTCGAAGCCTAACGTTATGGTTATAACAAGAGTGCAATATAATTTATAAAGAAAATTGATTTTATTAAATCTTTTTTGCGTTTTTTGGAAACTGATAGATTTTATCGGAAATCGATCGAGTATAACTCGATTTTGTTTGTGGTTAACTGGTCTACAGGAAAATATCCTTGTGTATTGTATGATTTAAAAAGTTATTTTCATTAAAATATATGTTTTAATATTGATTGGTTTTATTGGGAATCGATCTAGTATAGCTAAGATGACGGCAGATATAAGCAGATACAATATGAGTCTATTAAAAAAATTAAATGATAAAAAATCCATTTTTTTAAAGAAAAATTTTGATTAATTTATTTTATTGGTTTTGAAATATTGATTATCAGTGACGCATGAAAAATGCGTAATCCAGCCGCTTTGAGAAGACAAATGGGTCATGCTGATTTTGAGACAACCACAAATGTAATTTTGATGAGAAAAGAAAAAAAAGGCAAATTTTTAAGGGAAAAAAGGCAAGTTTTGTGCGAATTTCGGGAAATTTTGGGAATATTTTTGACCTTTTGGTGTCCTCTAGGGCGGGTTCAAAGGTCAAATCCAAGATGGCGGCCGTGGTGTAATTCAAGATGGCAGGTGGGGCCTCACTCGGGCGGGCGCCTCACTCAGAATCCTCTGTGCCGAAATCGACTAAACCTGTCTACTATTAAGTAGAGACTAAAAGCGTCACTTTTCTAGCTTTAGTCCTTTTTTTAACATAGAAGGTTTTTTTCAGAACCTGATGTATTTATTGCGTAATAAAAATGGCGCGTGTAGTAAACTAAGCAAACATCATTTTGAATTGTTCATAGAGAATTACTGTTAAAATTTTGTTGTAAATAATACTTCAGTATGTATTCACTGTCAATCAATACTAATACTTCACTTATAATTTAAAACTGCTCTTTGATTGAATACAGTTATTTTGTTTATGAATTTCATATTAGGAAAAATAACATTCCTAATCGCTTTTTAAGTAACGCGAGAAGAATTGAATTATTTCCTATGTAGGTTTTTGATATTTTCTAGAGAGACAGTAAAATTGTTTCTGAAACCACTCAGTCAATCTTAAAACAAATATGGCGGAATTCTCCTACAGTATATTTTCGAACAATAACTAAAAACTTTTAACATAACACAAATTTAGTTAATACACAAACAGATTTGTGAATACATGCTGTAAATTGCACAGAAAATAAACTACGATAATTGTTAAAAAATAATAATTTTTTTTTTACAAAAACAACACTCTTCACTGTACTTCAATTTACACACCGTAACAAACTTCTAGATACAAAATAAATAAAAAACAGAATGCTCACAACACAATAAGGCGTAAATGAAGGTTACAATCAGCATTACGTATTTCAATCGCATGCACGTCATACTACCAGCGTGTACCTGACGTGGCCATTGCAGTGTGCGCACACAGGAATTCTTGCTCCTGCAGCCACGCTAGGGTTCAAGACCCCATGGCCACGGCGAGGCGCTGTAGACCCTGCAAAGGTGGCCCCCTTCTGGCCCCCGCTACCACTGCTGCCACCCTTCCCGCTGATACCCAATCCAGCACCACCTGCGTTCGGGATTGATGAAGCCAGTTGACGGAAAATAGGTCTTATGACACATGGAATTACAGAACAATTACAGGAGTTTTCTTGGTAACTGTCATACAACGCATCACTATACGGCAAGAATATTTTACGGAGGAAGAAACAGTTTGTGTTGCACGCATATGACTGAAAGTGCCCAGGTGAAGACAAGTTGTATGGTGAAACTCCAGAAATTGGACTAAATTACGACATTCATTCTCAGTACGTACACTAATAACTGCAAAAGCCATAGCGTACATTATTGAATAACAACAATTTTGTGGCATTCTCAAAAAAAATTACTGAATTAATTACAAGAAATCTCTGAGAATTGTGAAGAAAATTGGGAAGTGAATTATTAATGTCGTAAAAACAAAGGTTTTGGGAAATTGAAACACACATGCATTTAGAAGATCATAGTCAGCATTGAACAGAAAAAAAAAGTTTGATTAATATTTTCTTACTCCGAAGTTTGCTTCCGCCGAACAGTAATTATTCCAATTTTGAAGGATGTGTTAATAATATTAGTCGATGTAAGGTACTTGGTATAAATTTTATTTAATTAATGTTCAGATATGTTAGACAGACGGAAGTCAAATTTAGGATATTACAATATGAATTCATCTTAATCCTACACACCATGCTGTTGTAATATGCACTCGTTCTAGAATCATGTAATTTTTTACTATGCGGATGATACCTAGAAAATAATTTAATATTTACATGATTCATCCGAAATATTTTCGCACCAAATGCAACCACGTAAATTAATAATTCCGTGCGTATTTTATTGTTCTAATTATTAAGCTTTAAAAATTCCATGTTGTCAAACGTCACCGAAAACAATGAAATCACGTTTTCATTGGCTAAAGCACTATGACGTAATTTGACGGGTTGTTTTCTTTTACTGCCGCCAGGCATTATAGTGGGTTTTGTAACATCACACTGACTTAAAAAACTGAGCACATTTAAAGAATCTGGTAACTTAAAAGCTAACTCGTAAAATTTGTTCGTTTTCAATGTATGAACCGTTGTAGTTGAACATTTTCTTAGTAACGAAGATTTCACTGGTATTGAGAGGAATAGAGACAGCAAGGTAGCTCTCGCACACTGCGACGTTTTAGTAGTAGATTAGAGTTTATGACAGTTTTAACACATTTTGGAGTGATGATAACTTACTACGAATCGATTTTCTTGTGTCAAATCAGCTCTAAGAATAATACATTTTGGTTTAAATTGACCTAATGAAAGTCTCATGCGACCAAAAAGAGAACGTACCGAGCTGACAGTTTGAATGCGTTTAAGCAAACCTATTTCACAGTCCCTACAGACTGATGATCTAGCTTTCTGATTGCGCGAGTTGGAAACATAATATATCATTAATTTATCTATCCAAATGAATTTTTCTTCCCAACAATTATTACATTTCTTGTGAGTGACTGCGAGAATCACCGCAACAAATGCTGCAATCTATTGACGCATTTCACAAAACCCCGCCCACCTCTCGAATTATCGGTCAATCACAGTTGCCTTTAACTCACTTATTGTCTGATCCGTTCCTTTATGTGGTGGGTGACGCATTGGAACAGCATAAACACAATAAATTGAACAGATGTCGATACTTGGTAGCAACTCTTAACGTATTATTTTTTTTATAAACCACGCAGTCCGTCATGTTTTGTTACACGGTACTGTAGTAAATGTTGTAGTTGGGTTAATTTAATTGTATTGCTCCACAAAGGAGATACCTATAACTATCCGGTGTCCCATCCATACACTTTCTTACCACACAAACCACTGGATTTAATGCAAATTTACGAACTAAACGTAAGTTGCTGTCGAGTTAGAATACATACATGCAATAACAAGTCCAATGACATCACAGGGACATCAACATGGCGGAAGTCATTTTTACTGAGCTAAAATAAAAGCTAATTTTATTTACGTTTTTCTCTAGCTATAACGACGCAAACAAAGAAAGTGTGGTACCGTCATCCATTAAATTAAACGTACTTTTAAAAAGGGGTACAATTTGGGGAAGAAAGGTGGGGTGGCAAACGTAACTGCTTTTCTAATTTCCATCTAACGTAAATAACGTGTAAAATCGGTGTACGCGGACAAGTTGATTGTTAAAGGTTTGCTCCTACTTCATGGATTCAGAAAGGGATAAGGGGAAATATACCCCCCTTGCCTCCCCCTGTTGTTGCGCCACTAATTATAAATGAAAATATAATTTTAAAAAGGTAATATCCCCATTGTAAGGCACTGCACTGGAGCCAAAGAAATTAATTTAAATGAAGTTCCAGCAGAAGTGGTCTCTTGTGAGAATAACAAGCGAAGTGCTGTGTCCTCAGATATGTAAATATATTCATAACAATTAGCGTGTTCTTAGATACGTGTAATCGTGTGATGCTTACACAGTCGTCATCAATTTTATGTAGCCTAAAATGTGTTGACTCAGAAAATATAAATGCCAACAATTAAAAAAGAATCTCAACGTGAGAGAGCATTTACTCTATGTTATAAACATTGCATATTATATAATTGTACCAATAATATTTCACAGTCCGGAAGTTTAATCTACGGTATAGAATCAACCTAACTGAAAAAAGAATGCACGTGTTCTTCACGCAGCTTCTCCTTTTTATTATTGATGCAGTATATAAGTGACAGCTGACATAAATATGCAGCAAAGTTGCTGTGTATCGTTTGGAACTAACTACAGTCCTTGTACAGCAATTTAAGGTTCAACAAGGAAACTTTAAACTATCCATTCCCAGGGGAATTTTCGTGTTGGGGAAAAAATTCTTAAAGTTCTTATCGAAATCGTATTTTGATTTGAAAGTTATTGAAAGGCAAAGGTCACGAAAATGGTTTGATGTCATATATCTCGCATTCTGTTTGTCCGACGATAGTTACGGGTGGTATCAGAACTGTAGGCTTACACTGTAAAATTTCCTAACAAAATATCACGTACTTAACTCACATACGCGCAACATTTATGTAAATAACGCATTATTGATTTTGACGCAAGGCGTTTATTCTACTGTTAGTGATCTTCTACAAAGAAAAGTTCTCTAAACTGACACTAAAAATAAATAAAAAAATAATAAAACCCAAAAATGTGGACGTTATTATAAAATAATATATTCAAGTGGCCGTGTTTGTTTTATTTGTTAGGGGAGAAAACACTTTCATGCAAAAATACTGTGATCATACATGCCACCGCTGAGTTTCTTGTTTATCTTACGCGGCACACATTGCTACACGATCAGTACCCGGACAACTGTACGTAATAAAGTATTTTCTTGCCCAAAAACCGTCTAAAACACCTACACTGGAAGAAAAGTATTGTTGTAGGTACAGTACTTCTGTTAAAAAGGGACACCTGCTCAGTTTGGATGATGGAATTTTCTTGGATTGTGCCTACAACAATTTGTTCTGTAGAAGGAGCAAAGAGAATTTTTCTTTTACCAAACATATTGTTACTTCTACAGAACATATTGTTTCAGGAACATTCCAGACAGTATCGACAGCCAAAATGGACGGTTTTCCCTATTGAAATTGAAATATGGTACCTAAAACAATACTTATTTTTCAGTGCACTTCTAGTTTTTTTTGTGCAATTTCATTTTTGTACCCATATTTCGCTTATCTAAATGCAAAAAATGGTTTTATTAAAGGTGACTGAGCTCCACCGAATATAATTTTCAAAAGTAAGTTATCTTCCTTGTTTTCGTCAGGACCACAAAATATTAGCGACTTTAACACAAACGACAATTAATTTAAAAGTTAAAATAGGGGCCTTAATTTTTTCTACCAGTGTTGACTGTCGTAAATATTATAATCACAAGTGAAGAATCGCTTGCACTCAAAATATGACGATATTATTAAGTCCAAGGGCTGGTTAAATTTGACTGCCGTGTAACCGAACCGAAGCTGCGCAAAGCAAGAAAAATTGCGCTACACTTGTACTACATAAATCAGATGCGATTTTACACGTGACATAACATTTTACGGTATAAAACTGCGTAATATAATACTTTGGAACCATTCAGTAAAAGTCATGTCCACTTTGACTCGCTCCAGTTTTATCAATGTGACATGCCCTTGTTCCCCTGAATCTATAGCTTACAGACACGATACGTTGCTCTAACCTGAAAGTGAAATATTTTCAGTAAAAACTTTTAAATAAATAAATATATATATATATATTATATAATCTCACTCCTCAAAACTAACGTTTTTTTGCAAACTTAGCCCTATTATGAGGGCACTCAGCTCCCGAACTGTTAGACGTACAGTGCTGCAAAATATTTTTTGCACTTCATCTACCCTTCCTCTTTCGAAAACCCCCTAAACATTCCCCTCCCACTTAGGCTATGGCATGTACAGGAGCGTTGCGCATCCACGTAGTCCTTGCGCGAGTAGCGGCATGTTTTCGGCATCACTGCCACTAGTGTGACAGGACCACCCTCCTCTACCTCATCCCGAAGGCTCAACAGGAGACAACATTACAGATATTTATACCGGGGAAGATATCTCTCCCCTCTGTTCAGTCCCAAGCAGCCAGAGCTCACCATAGCTGTGCAGCCAACAATATTCTTTACAGGGTAGTTGAATTCCACTAACAGAAGGAGATAACGCTCCTTTCAATCGCGGTGTCAGGTAGTAAAAACCCACTCACCTTGCAACGGAAACACCCACAGGTTAGCTGCGGGTAACCACCTTGCTAAGGGCGAGGCTATCCACCTCTACGAAACCGCTTCGTGGACGAGTCCAGTAAGGCGGACCGCGAGTAGCAGCAAAGAGAAATGAAAGTATGGATGAAGATTGTTCGATTTTTTTGTATAATAACTTAATATGAGTTCGTCCCCTGAATCATAACGCCGCCGAAGGTTTCGAGTCTTTAAGAGATAACGTCTTGTTATGATTACTAAGAACCTCGCCTGGAGGACGGGCTAGCAACGACGGCAGTGCAATCAGGTCAGGGGTTGCACAAGACAAGGGCCTCAGCGATTCTCCCCACCTGCACTGAAGTGTGTCTTTATAACGGAATGTATCGGGGGAAACGGGGTCTGTCTCCTTCAAGCCTTCCAGCCGTCACCAACACCTCGCCAGGATGGTCCTGGGTCGAGACCCACGACGTGCCGCCGTCCGTCGATAGCCGACACAATCATCATCAGCCTCCGGCATCATGCTAACGGTGAGGTCTAAGGTGTCCAAAGGGTCACCCATCATAGAATAGAACATCATACATATTTAAACAGCGCTCCCCTCCAAACTAAATTATATAGTACAACCGTGTAGCATTTTGTAACTAACTTACGTAGAGTAAAGCCACCGTAATTATATTAATATATATTTCATTTACCCGTAACCCTCACCTTTAATTTAACCACATTACTAGTTTCAGTATAAAGTGCCCATCTCTGACTACAGCCAACCTACCACTATAAATCATATGTAAAACTTCAAAATATTCATTTTGTAACAGTATATCCACACTGTCACCTACTGGTTACATAAATTTAGGACTGGGGATATTTTCCTCTCTGAAGAACAGCAGAAGTGGCCAAAGATATTTAATAATGACACCCTGAAGGCGTCCTCCACAGAAGAAGACAGCAGCCAAACATATCTTAGTCAGACTCAATGCTTCCAGGTGAAACAGTCGAGACTCCTCCTACGCCGCATAGGAAAGACGTTCAAAATGAGAAAATATATGCCGTAGAGACTGATGGTAGTAAAATAACAACTACTGGCAACCTGTAATTATTGCTTCCTGACGATGTCCATACGTGAGAAAATGTCCATTCTGTAGGACACACTTAAACCTATCAGATATATTTTGTTACCAGTGGATCCTGACGCTCACTTTGCAAGATCATCACACACTGATTATTCGCAGTGTTTCTCGTATGACAATCCTACTTCCTAACTACATTTTGTAGGGGAGTATATAATAGTATATGTTACTGATTGAATTATACCTAATTTGTGCACGAGTTACTGCCATCACTGAAGTTCTCTGCTCGCGGCATTTACAATGTGTGCAGTAAGAACTAAAGAGGAAGAATCCAACATTGGGTAATAGCAGGTGTGTACTGCTCCTTCGCGACAAAGCCCGGCCACATGTGGTTCACGTGGCTAGGAATACAAAACAATAACTTCACTGAGCAGGGTCGCTCGCAGGAGGCCCACCAAGCCTGAGAACCCCCCCCCCTCCCGAAATGTTTTAACTTGTAGCCTAAATAATTTTTATATAAACCTCTAAAAGCTTATAGGCCTATTTGTATATTTAAAAGTCCATGACTTTTAGTGTTGTTCAGTGTCGCGTATAACAAAACTTGAAAATAAAGCCTAGTTTACAACGCAATACTAAAATTTGAACCAAGTTAAGTTTTTACTCCAGAGATTTACTCATAACCCCCCCCCCCCCCGGCCCGGCCGAAAAAATTAATTCTATGTGCGGGCCAATCACTGGCAGTTTAACATCCTCCATAATTTCCGGAACTTGACCCGACATATTCTGGCTCTTTAAAATTACGTACAAAAATACATTTTCATTAAGTCTTTCATAAATAAGGCAGAACTGTTGCCCGTATTTTCATGAGTATTTCCGTCCAAAACCTCTGGTTTTTACCGCCGAAGCTGCTTGAGGTAATTAGAAAGGGCCGTCTGTACCGAAAAATTCGTAATTTTATATTTGTTCGAAATATTAGACAACTCTTAAACATTACATTAATAGTAATTTGCAATAAACAAACCATTTTTCGGTTTCATAGCTTTCGTACAAACATGTGTCAAGTAGTTATTTGACTATTTTCGCTACTTTCCCAATGTAAAAACTATTCAAACAATATAAATGAAATAACTTAGAGTGAACGTAAATGTCTTAAGCTACAGAATTACACTTTTGTAATTTCACTTAAAAATTGTTTATATTAAAAAAAAATATGTAGTGTGCATGGTGTTTGGTTTGGTGCAGTTATAAAATTATGAATTTTTTGATGCAGAGCGTTCTTATACCAATGGCAATAAAGCGGTCGCCATGAATGAGGGGACTAAAATTATACGGTAGCTGTCGCAAACACGCTGATAGCTCGTCATAGTAGTATTGTACGGTTCACTCGCACAGTAAACGTAACCGTTCAAGAATAATTTACGATATATTTGCCTACACTTAGGCCGCGGTTACACGGGCCTCGGAACTAGTTTAAATTAAACTTGCTCAACCATACGTGTCGTCACACGGTGTCTGAAGTAGTTCATATAGTTGCTGCTTCCTATTCAAACTGAACAGGTTGTAAAGGTTCTTCACCTAAACAACAATCTCTACGTCTTGCTGAGATTGGCTCGTTATACGTCAACAAGCATTGCGCACAAGATGGCTGACAACCCCGTGTTATGTTGCAGCATCGGAAATAAGTTATTTAAATCTTTTGTTGGCTACATGTAAGTAAAAATATTTTCATATTTAAATATGAGACCTTCAATATATTTGCAACGGAAAAAGAAATTATGCAATTTCCAGTACTCTTGTATGCATGAAGCAGGCACGTGGTCGTTCGCGGTAAAAGTAACTTTTCGAAAATCTTTGCCATGTTCCATAAAGTGTAATATTGGTTTAAATGTTTTGTGCCACGAAGAATCTTTGTCACTACATAACACATTGCACTAACATATGAGTGTGTTACAAGCTTTGGGACGGGGTAAGTAGAGCTTTCAAATGGTTATGTTTATCGCGACCGACGCAACTTTTAATATTTAAACAAGTGAGTTCAAAAATATAACGTAAATTTGACGTGTGTCCAGCTCACGGCCGTAGAAGAACAGGTCTGGACACTCGCCTGGATATTTGACCCCCTTGCTGTTTGGCTGTAGTTCACCAAGTTACCGATAACATTGTGTTTTA
Source organism: Medauroidea extradentata (assembly GCA_003012365.1). Lineage (NCBI taxonomy): Eukaryota > Metazoa > Arthropoda > Insecta > Phasmatodea > Phasmatidae > Medauroidea > Medauroidea extradentata. The sequence goes on along the minus strand of PNEQ01099759.1, from coordinate 66,753 downwards.
TTGGCGCTGATGTTACGGCGGTCGGACTAAACTCCGCCCACTTCCTTTCCGCTAAGATAAACAATTTATCAAAACGTATTTTTTATCAATTTATGAAATACTCTCTTCGCTCACAAATTTAAGAAAAGGCTCCAGCAATCTTTATTTACTTTATAAATTAAACAATGGGAAAAAGTGGACGGAGTTTGAGTCCGACCGCCCGGAAAACAGCGCCAAAAAGTACAACATTCGCGGTAACTTGAACTACAGCCAAACAACAAGGGGGTCAAGCAAAATACATTGTTAGATAGGCGAGTGTCCAGACCTGTTCTTCTACGACCGTGGTCCAGCTACTTTTCTCTGTTTACCTTTTGTACATAGGTTAAAGGGTTAAACCAAACATAACCTCAAAACAATATACTGTTGTAACAAAACACAATCGATTTTGACTGCGACAATCGAGTACCGTGTAACCTCACGAACTTGTTCCCTTCGGCAGCTATACACTGAACATGTTTAAAAATGGCTGACTAAACCTCTTTCTGTTATCTACTTCAGGCCACCGTATAACCACGGCCATACAATCGGACAAACATAACTGCGCACGATACACACAGAATTTCGTTCCTTCGGTTATCCCAGTAAATTGTGTTTTTGTGAAGTTGCGTACAATATTTGAGGGTGTTGCAAGGAAGGTTGTATGTATGGTATAAATAAAGTTATTGTAAGTACACTGACTACGTATACATATTTGTTATTGAAGCTTCAATTCTCTACGACAATGATGTAAAAAATAGTCATGAACAAAGGACTTACTATAATTATCAAACTATTGTATACTACTCAGCAAAAATAATTACTAACTCCATTTGGAAACTCAAATACTCAAAAACCTTTAAAAAACTGAAAACTTAAAAAGTACCTGCCAATAGAGAGACTCAAAAAGAACTTATTTTAAACGTGGGCTATATCTGATGAATTACAAAAAGAGAGCTTTTATGCGACAGATGTGTTACGGGATGTCATTACCGTTAAATAACAATAACGTTTGTATAAAATTAAATTTTTGCGTAGTTACCTGAAGCGGGGCGCTGTACAGTTGATATTTGTGGCACAGTAAAGAGCTTGGATCCAGTAAAACTTGATGGGTTCTGTAAAATAGACACAAAATAATGAAACATAAATGATATAAAACCTTTGAATAATTCTTAAAAGTATCGGCAAAAGTGAATATACAAACATATTTATAATTGTTTTCAATTTAAGGCTTCTGCCTACCTCAGAGCTCCGGCGGCAGCAAGTATAGGGCGTTACAGGTTAAATTATATTCCTAAATATCTCAGTCACTTTCAAACCTACATATACGTCACCACTGACTTTTTTGTTCAGTACGATACAGCCCACACTGCTACGGAATCATTTAGCAAGTTATATCAATACCCTGAAAACTATGAGCAAATAAGTGTTATTATGCCGATCAAACACTCGAAACCCCGTACTCATAAAATTCTTTTCACATTTCCGTTTACGTAGCAGTATTCTCCTCTTCTCAATGCTGATAATGGTTTCTATCCGAAAGTGATATCTTAAAAAGTGACAGAGCTACACGGAATTTAGTTTAACATGTAAAACCCTATCCTTGCTCCTGCAGCGCTCCGAGGTAGGCAGAAGCCTTAAACATACTATACTACTAACTTTTTTCGTAAAATTTTAACTATGGTTGCTGAAAAATTACGCCAAACCCTTCTAGGATGCCAAAATAACCCTACAGAATAGTGTCCATATTTTCTTTCAAGTAGGATAAAAAAGAAAATGTGTTTAGCTTTTACCTGCAAATATTACATATTTATAAATGCAAATACGTAAAACAACGACACCAAGATGCAAAAAACGTCAAATTATGCTCATATTATAGTAACGATAAACATGTTACGTTATTGGAAATCGGAAAATTCAAGTATATGTGTATAAAAACTAGTTTAAGATTGTAACCGTAAATTGATTGTTAACAATAAAGCTAGTACATTTTAAAAACTAAAAAAAAAATAAGGAAATCAACCATATATACAAAATCACATGTATTTCCTGTATTATTTTCATTATTTAAATGTATTTTATATTTGTAAATTACATTAAATTATTTTCAGCACATTAGAGTTCAGAATTTTCAGTTAGTTGCTTTCATTAAGTATTTTTTTTGTTAGTTAAAACAATATTGATTTTGGTTTTACATAAAATGTTATAAGAATATCTCCCCAAACATTGCAAAAAAAAAATTCGTAACAAACACTAATATCTGTAAAGCTAGAAAACAAAATATTTTTTGTTGAATACACTCTTATGTTGTTACACAGGAATTCGTGTTATTGTTACGCTTTCCAGTAAGTATTTATTAGTTCTATTCTAATAAATAATTTTAACAACCATTCTTACAGGTCAAATGAGAACTGTCATTTGATAATCACACATGACTTAATATATACTTAAAACGTCGTAATTTCAAGGAACTTTTAATATCAGATTTAATTGAGAACTATATTATTATAGTTCAAGGGCGCAGATCACCATTTTTTTTAGGGGAGTGATCCTCTGGGAAAATATGGATTTTAGGAGCAAAATTACGCTAGCAGTTTTCTGGCAGAATTTCAAGGTTCGAAAATAAGCTATTTTAGAATGTATCCTAGCAAGAGAACGGATATTCTACAAAAATCATGCTGTATATGTAGAAAATGTGTAATAAATATGTAATGAACTGCAGCAATTTTTCGGTTAGATTTGCATATTGGTAACAGAGTCATTAATACAATTTGATCTTTTAGTTGGGTCACATAAAACACTATCGTAATGTCACAAAACATCGCACAAACGTAATAAGAAAACAATGTTCACTGAATGAACGACAGAGAGAGAGAGAGAGAGAGAGAGAGTGATGAAGGGGCATATTTTAGAAAGAATTGAACAACGGAAAATAATTCTGAATCCTGAAATGGCGTTTCTATAGCTATGCATAAAGGACAATTCTTTTATTAAGTGATTCTATTTTGGTAACCCTGTGTGCAGGCGCGCGATGACCTTGTGATAGCCCGAGGTTGCATTGATAAAAAGTTGGTACTAAAAGATGGCCACGCTTCCGAAATCAGAGGTTTTTCCGACGCCAGGCGAGCACCAGGAAAAGAGAATGTACTTTGTTTTAATGTACAATGATCCTTTAAGAGTAATTCATAACAATAACGTCCGAGTTTCTAAAGAATTATAGCCAAAAATCTCAAGTGGAGAAAGGGACGATAGCATAATGGCATCCAACGCGGGGCTTAAGTGCTTGAACGTAGTTTGTTATCTGCGATCCTGAGGAAGAGTATTGTAAGAGTACGCGAACCGCGGAAAAAACGCGAGAGAGAAGAGCAACGAGCCTGGAGATACAGCGACGGTCTACGAGCTTCACAGGAGCGAGGGTTATGCATCAAGGACGCCATCAGAAGGCAGGCGACGTCGGCAGAGACGCTGTCCCGATAAGACTTCACGACTTCATTATTACACGATAACCTGCAGTGGCCAGAGAGAGGTTGAAAATACAACAGAATGTAGCTTGGTGAGTTGGGAGCGTCGTATTTCAGCAGGCAGCCACACCGAGGAGAGCAGCGAATGCAGAACGACGTCGTAGTTTGTTGTGTAGTTTCAGTGCATGCCACACACCAGAAGGTAGTCAATTTTTATTTTCAGAAAGCCATGGAAACGAGGCACCGGCTGGCCATTCGCCAGAAAGCAGAAATGCTATCACAAGTGGAGCAAGGGCTGGACCAGTCAGGTAATGAGGTCACGAGGCCACGACAGTAAGTACATGGTGAGTCAAGTTTAGAGGGGGAAATTGAACCAATAGGGAACGTACAATCCAGAGATATGGCCTCGGTAGGAGATGCGGATGTTGTGTTGAGTGAGCCGAGTCCAGGACCAGGTTCGAACAGCCTCGGGGTGGCAATTTCAAATGATTCAGATACGTCACAGCTAAGCCAGAGAACGAGAGAGGACAGGCATGGAGTCACTAAATATTCAGGCAATGTTTGGGCATTTGTTGACCGCAATAGAAGGGGTGAAAGGTGAAATAAAGGGTGAGATTGAACAGGTGAAAGGTGAAATAAAGGGTGAAATAAGGGGAGTACAAGGTGAAATAGAAGGTGTGAAAGGCGAATTAAGGCGAGAGATTCGTTCGATGAACGAGAGGATGGGAGAGAGAATGTGCGATGTGGAGGAATGTACAATGGGGACAGTCGAATCACTTAGGACCAGGAATGGTAATCTATAAGAAGTGACGAAGCAAAAGTTTGTAGAGCAACGCTGTGAGTTTAAAGCGGAGCTGGGAATTAGCACGCAAGAGGCACGTAGTGAGTTCCAAGAAAATTTCAAATCGCACAGAGTCAGCGTCGCGCGTGTTGTGCAGGCAATATAAGAGAAGGCAGTAGAAACGACGGACCCCCAGGAACAAAAGCTATGTGAGTTAGTAACAGAAGTGCAAGCAATATCAACTCGGTGTGATCAGGTAGAAAATCGCGTAGCTGAGGTGGAAAATTCGGTCAGTGGTATGAACTGTAAGATAGCCACAGTAGAAAAGACGCAGGAGGAAGCGAGAAAATTTGCTGCACAAGGTGAATCTCCCGGGACCGTTCCGACAGTAACACTACCTAGCATAGAGAGGTTAATGCCGACTTTCAGCGGCTTGGTAAGGCCTATTCGCTTTATCCAGCCGCATGGATAAATCCGTAAAAAATTTTCCTTGCAGAGAGACAGTCAGGATAGAGCTATTTCTTAGCAGGTTGATGGGCCCCGCCGACAACTGGGAGCAGATTGCATCGGAAAATTGGGACAACTGCGACGATTGTCACGCGGAATTTATGTCTCGTTTTTGGTCGCTGGTGGTACAGGACAGACTTGCGCACCACATATATCAGGGGCACTAAACTGTAAATTGAGCGCTGTCTATGTCAGACTATGTGCATGAGATTGCAGATGAAAATGTGCACTTAGAAAATGCCATTACGCCCGCACGACTGATCCACCATCTTGCGAGACATTTACCGCAATATATCCAAAATGTGGTAGTGACAGCAGAAGTGACCACAATTGAAACTTTATTGCGCTCCTGGAAAGGTTTGAAGTGCAAGACAACCATGATCGAAACGGGCGACGCACGACAGGCTTCGGTGGGGTGGTAGAGAATGAAAATGTGGATCAACATGACCAAGGGACAAGAGAGGCATTGGTGAGACCGACCGGGATACCTCTACGACAGAGAATATCGGAAAGGATGCATGATGGACTGGAACACAAGGGGTAGACACAGCTCTCAAAGGTAAGAAATATGTGGCATATATGGGACGAATACAAGCCAAGAGAAGGTGACCCACACTATGGCCAAGGCTAGAAAGAAAACCAGACAAAAGGTTTAGGAGGAGTGAATAATATCCATGTTGTCCAAATACACGGAGAGCCGACGGGAAACTAGGGGATGCTAGCCGCGATTGTCCCACGTCGCTAGTGTTACCTGATGGAGGGGCAGAATATACACTTGCAAGGTGCAAGATAAATATAGACATTGAGGAAGCTGAAAGGGACGAGAACTAGGATTATTCCCAGCCATAGGGAGAATAGGTGCACAGAAATCACCAACTCTGCATGTAAAAATATGTGGCTACTCATTTCAAGCACTAGTAGACACAGGGGCTGAGGTGTTCATTACAAGACGATCTGTATTTGATAAGCTGGTAAAGGTTCACACTAGAGTCACAGCACATGCACCGACTTAAACACTTTATAGTTTTGCTGTACAGTAAAAGCTGTGGTGCACTATCAGTCAATGAAGCAAGGAAATGTATGTTTGCCCAAGGTTTTGGAATCAATACCACCATCACTGCATGCTTTGTTTCACCTTACAAAGCGGGCACTACTCACTTCTGCGTTTATTTGGATGATGACACTGTACAAAGTACCAGAAATCCCTGATCCTAGTGATTGATGTTGGGAATGGAATACCAGGACCAAAAAAAAAAAAAAAAAAAGAAACCATACTGGACGGATCTGTCTGATGCCATCCATGGCTGTTCTTTGCTACTTAATTATGGCTGTTTGGTGTCATGCGAAGGTAACTGCAAATGCTATCGAGTCGGAATTCGCTGTGGTCTAATATTCGGCTGTCAAGAAGTCTGTACAGACAGTTCTGTAGACACTTGATGTAATATACATAATATTTTAAAGCTGTCAATTGTGCTCTTGTATAAGCCTAATGCATTTTAATATGATAAGGCTTCTTTTTACTGCACAAATGATGCTATCTTATTTGAACCCAATATTGTAAATAATAATAAATACAAATTCAGATATTACAACAAATGCTTTTTTAATTTTACTTTATTATAGCGTGATTATTTTCCTCAAACATGAAATGGACTTTACAGAAGGATTCCTTGAACCCCAAAATATACATTAACAGTTGTTATGCTACATTTTGTGGCTAATAGAAGGCAATATAACATAAGGGCTTAAACCTGTGGTGGTCATATTGGAATTATGCATACCAAGCCTCCAGAGGTCACCCACGGCTTTCTTGCGGTTATTTCCTTAATCTTTGTGCCTATATTCATCACTGTACTAAATTTCAAAGACTTGGCACAAAGTGCACGATTCTCGTGAATTCCTGCCGGCAATATTTTCACGAGACATCTCTTACAACCTTGCATACCAGCCTTTAGTAATATTTCGACAATTTTGTGACATGTCACTAAACACTCTAGGTCAAGATATAAGTCGTATTATCGTCAAGCACTATGTTTTGCGGATTCGTTAAGACTGGTTTGAAAATGAGAAGATTTGTTTGTGATCTAAAAAAAATACTAGATTACGATTTTGAATAAAAGTTGATGGCACTATTGTCAAAAACTAAAGTTGTGCTTTACTTAGTGGTTCCGAGATAATAGCCTCGTTTCACATCCGTGGTAAATACTTAAAATTATATTATGAACTTTGAACCAGCTTATTAATAAACAAAAAAACATGATAATCACAGTGAAACTTGTGGTCCATGTCGTCATTTCAATTGGTTAATAGTTACAACAAACATACAATTATAATTCTTTATTCCTCTCAAGCATCAGAAATAAATTCTAGCCCAACATTGCTGTTTTTTTCTCTCTTATAATTCTCATTTACGTACTGTGGTGTTTTGGTGATTAGGCCTATGGTTTTGGCATCTATTAAAATCGAGGAGTGGGTCAAATATTTTACTAGGTTAGTTCAGAGTTTCCATTTCCCCCACAGAAAGTTCAAAAGAAAACACATCTCAAGATTGAAAAATAGTACTGATAACTAAAACAAAAAAGCAGTGAAAGGAACTGATGAAATTTTATTTTTACTTTCAAATGTTGTTTTTTCAGAAATATATTATCACCATCACTCTTTAAATAGCCTCTAAAAGAAAATTCTTACTGTTTTTAACAGATCAAAGAGTAATCAAATTATTTAGGTTGCAGCCAGAATGAAATAAAAAAATCAAATGTCCTTTTTAAATCTCAGCCTTCATTTTACGGATTACTTATGATAATAGTTTAAAGATTCAGTTTAAATTTCAAACTTAAATAGAGTTCAGTTTTTAATACAGTAAAAAAAAGTAATATTATTTTGCAAATTTGTGGAGAAAACATAAGACTTCTTTCTCTCAGGCAGATGAGCATAATTAAAATTTTCACAGCTAGTTTTTGTTTATAGCTCTGTCACACATTTCACAGCTCGATAAGATGGCGTCCCCGACGCCCTGCAGTTACTAAGCAACTTTGGTAGAGTAAGCCTTGAACTTAGCTGACGTCTTGTAGACAGAGTGCAGACGATACGATGCTTCCTCCCTACCAGCACAGCAAGTCCCCAGGATGTCCTAGGGACATCCTTTGAAGACATCCGGGTACATGCGATCCTCGGGATGTCCTAAGGATGGATATTTCGGATGTCCGAGAGCTCCGAAAAACCAAGTCCCTAGGACGTCCCAAGTACCTCCTCGAAAAGTACATCACATCCCAGGAAGCTCCTTGGAAGATGAATTTGGGTCATCCTAAATTCCTCATCTGGGGAGCTCCCAGGGATGTCCTTACAAGGAGCTCCCACGGAGCTCCTCTGAGGAATTCCCTGGGATGTCCGAGCAGGAGCTCCCTGGGATGTCCGAGCAGGAGCTCCCTGGGATGTCCGAGTAGAAGCTCCCTGGGATGTCCGAGCAGGTGCTCCCTGGTATATCCAAGCAGGAGTTCCCACGGACGTAGTGGATTTCTAGGCAAGTTCCTAATATGACCACTAGATAGCTCACGATATTATTTAAATATGCATGAGGTTTGTTGCAAAATAATTTAGTAGATAATTCATAACATTTATATATGCCTTAAGAAATTGGTAAATTTATTAATTTCGACACACATATTTTATTATTACTGGTAGACTTTTGGAAGTTGAAACATTTAAAAAATGTTATTACAGACGAATTGTTTATTCAAGAGATTTTAAGAGGCTACATTAACAATTATGTGTATTTGACTGTGTGTTAAATACTAAGTTTACATATCACCAAAACAAATACATTTGTTTTCTTTTGTGTTGAATAATAAACTTTTACTTTTGCTGCTGGAAGGAGCTCCTAGGGATGTCCCAGGGATGCTTTTAATACAGGTCCCAGGGAGCTCCTAGGGATGTCCCAGGGACGTGTTTAATGCAGGTCCCAGGGAGCTCCTAGGGATGTCCCAGGGATGTGTTTAATACAGGTCCCAGGGAGCTCCTAGGGATGTCCCAGGGATGTGTTTAATACAGGTCCCAGGGAGCTCCTAGGGATGTTCCAGGGATGTGTTTAATACAGGTCCCAGGGAGCTCCTAGGGATGTCCCAGGGACGTGTTTAATACAGGTCCCAGGGAGCACCTAGGGATGTCCTGGGGATGCATTTAATGCAGATCCCAGAGAGCTCCTGAGGATGTCTTGGGGATGTGTTTATTACAGATCCCAGGGAGCTCCTAGGGATGTCCCAGGGATGTGTATGCCAGATATCCTAGGGATGTCCGCAGGTAGTACTTTTCCATGAACTTTTCCTACATAAAAAGGACTTGAAATGAACTTCCCTAGGACGTCCTAGGGACGACAGTTCCCACATCCTACGGACGTCCTCAGGATGTCTGTGTGCTGGTAGGGCTTAACAAAACAAGCGCAGTGTGACTTATCGTTGTACAGTTTCGTCTTCAGTTAGACGTCTTCCCTGAAAAAATGCACGTCCCTTAATTTATGCAATGCTAGAGTCCCAAATTCAGCACACTAACGAGATCGCGGGCGTTGAAACTAGGTTAACTATTTTCACGGCAGTCCGCGTCCAAGGCCCTCTTCAGTGGTCCTCTTCTCATACGGCATCTACCTCGCGACATCGTGACCTGGACTAAAAACGCCACTCGGTCTTTAATTATTAGAAATTAAACCCTAAAGACGGACCAAGCCCTTTTGCTGATGTCTTTTCTAGCGAGACGAAGAAGAATAACTTTCATCTTTGTTGGAAAAATTCGACGCGATAGTCATCATTATTCGTCCTCGGCGAATCACAGGACGTAAATATTATTTAATTCAATTTAAACGTATGTTTTCCGCATTCGGCTCTAACAGCACACGTCTCAAAATTGCTGTAAAACATGGAGAAAGACTTTTTTTAATAAAATGTTTTTAACCCATTATATTAAAAAAAAATTTAAAAGCATTTAAATATCTGCAGAATCAGAATCTAACCTTAAATCACTACACTTCATTTTAAATTCAAAATGGTTAGGCTGACATTGAAATTAGTAAACATGAAGGGGCTTATTCATAGTCGTTTTTGACCCGGACTAGTGCGGGATTATCGTCGGACTAATTTTTGTCTTATTCATAGACGCGGACTAACGCTAGTCCGAGGATCATCGTGTGTTAGTCCAGTCTAACTTTTAGTCTGGACCAAGGGTAGGTTTAACGATGGGCTAAGTCGAAAATTAACATGGCGGACCATTACAATATAAGACGACGTCTGTTTTATATACGCAGCTTATGGAATATAAAGGATATTTTACACTTAAAACTTACTATACGTCTACACTAATAATTTATTTAGTAATAAGCACTAGTTACTTAATTTAAAACGGTCAAATTCTAACTTTGTTAGCAAAAAATCACGTATTGCGTGTTTATTGTAACGTATAAGACATTTACGTACAGCAATAATATTTTATCAAGCCTAATAAGATGGGAATTATTGCTATTAGCAATATGAAACCGTAAATATACGATTTTCGTAAAATACGTTGTATATTTACTATCAACTTGCATTTGTATATATTAATTATCCACCTACGTTGATAAGTGTCTTGGTAGCTCAGGGGTAGGGTACTCGCAAAGTATTCCGATGATTATGGGTTCAAATCTCGCCTAGTGCTAAAAAATTTTTGTTCTTTAAATTTGTTAGTTTTTAATTGCACATTATGAAAATAATGCAGTTTTCTTATTTTATAAGTGCATTTCATCTATACATTCTGTAACGTTACATCAAGACAGTGAATCCTGTAATATTTTGGTATAGAAACCTCTATTTGCACAAAATATTCTTATACATATTTCCGACGTTTTTATGCGGAATTTTACTGTTAAATTTTCTTGTTAGTTCGTTACATAATGGCACAGCTCATATCGTTCTTAGTAAAATTTCGACTAGTGAAATATACGTGTTTATGTATAGGTAGTGTACAATAACCAGCTATATTAGTTTTGAATTCTGCAATGCTTTTACAATATGTGTCACGGATAATTTTCCCTATTTTTTCTCATGTTTCATCAACAGTAGTTTAAATTATTGCTTTAAAAGGCGATTTTTTACCAAATATAAATTTATGTTTATGATTTTACTGTCAGTTTGGATGTAATATCGATTAAATAAATATAACTTCGGTACCTATCCTGTGACTATTAATTTAGTAGTTTAAGAAATTAAAAAAAAAGTGTTTCACGAAAACCTCGATCTCACGACTCTAAGTTAGAAAGCGAAAGCGTTAACACTGCTCTACAACAGCCACGTTAATAGTGCTATCTGTAAAAAAAATTAACTTAATTTTTTATTTTCAGCATATCTTAATAAAGTGGCTTATTGATACTAAATGTACTAACATCGCACAATATATTCGCTATATGACATAACTGAAACAATATTTCGGGGTAAACGTAACCGTAATTCAAATTATTTTTACTAGCGAACGCTTGCCTGTGTGTTAAAATGTGATGTGCACATGCGCGAAGCATGTGGCAACAGTGTACAAGGCTGATCCCGCGACTATCTCTAGTCCGACGTTAGTTGGCGTTTATGAATAAGGTAACTCTTTGTCCGGACTAAGTCAGGACCAGCCCTGGACTAACTGGCACAAGATGATCTCAGGATCATCTCGGAACTATCTCACGACTATGAATAAGGCCCGAAATATTTTAACTTGAAAATTTGCTAAAATAGTGGCTTTTTCAAAATAAACAAATATACACGAACGTAAACAAAACACGATTCAAACAATGAAGTAGCAGCACGCTACAGTACAGCGTATATTAAAAAATATTTATATGATCGAAATTTTTATTAAATATATTGCCAACCTAAACAATATTTCATTTAAGTGTCTTCCAAGCCCTGTTGTTTTTCAGTGTAATTTGCTCTTATGTATGTCTACTGCAGTGTGAAAATTAAGAACTTGACTAACATCACTAATACTGTAAGAATGGTAAGATGGCTGTAATTATTGTATATTGTTTCCAGTGTTAGTATATGTGAGTCTCCTGTCCCACACGCTTATTTAAATGATATAAATCTATCGTGTCGCCTGCCAAAACCCGCATGTGTGGCGAGCTAGAAAATTATTGTTAACCTTTTATAAACCTCTAAACGCGTTAACGCTGTAAGTTCTGTTTGTTTTTTAGCCGTTAAAAATTATGTTTTGTGGCAATACGAAGCTGAAATTTTCTCTTTGGGTGTGTGTTCCTAGTTTTGTAATTCACATGGCAACCCGTTACGTTACTCCATTTACGAGTCCTGCCTCTAGCAAGCACGGTGGAAGAAATATACCTTATACGAAATGAAAGTAATAAAAATTAAAATTTCCCTTAATACAGCAAATGGGATAATATTTGACTCTATAAATATACCACAAAAGACTTTACTGTCATTCATGTACAAAAAAATACGAAAAGATATTTTAAAGGATGTTTAACTTAACTTCGATATAATATGGTAAACATTTTAAAAATATAATATTTTTTTTTTAATTGACGTGGAATACAAACAATTTACAAAGAAAATCTACCATGAGTTTCATGTACGAATTATAATAAACTTAAAATCTAAACGTTGGTATGAATTAATCAAAGCTTTTCCAAATTGGAAGACATACTGCATTTATGTTCTGTAAATAACTGAACAAAAATTATTAAATTTGAGCAAAAACTTTGGAAAAAAAAACTTCACAAGAACGTGTTGAATCCAAAACATATTGTTAGGTTTTGAAAGAATAACTTTTTATGTTCAAAATTTTACCAATGTATTAAGTACAAAATATTTTATAATAATATATTACGTAATATTCGCCTTAACATTGCTGTACATCATTTAAAATAAATCAAAATTTGTAATGATGAAGTGACAATTTTTAAATACTTTCAAAAGTAATTCTAGTATGATTTACAATTGACGAATAAAACCAAATCAAGAATAAGTTAATTACTCAATTAAAACACAGCAAAATTCAATTATTATGTATTATACACGAAAAACTACGCAATCCAGAAAGTACAGTGATTGAAAAGGTTATACTCGAAAGGAAAGAAAAAACAGCATTTAAAAATTGCCAGTAAAATACTACCAAAAACTAAGATACTATTAAAACGCATAAAAATTACACAAATCTTTCATTTAAAAAACAAAAATAAATTCAATTTAAGAATAAATTTAGAAAATATTGTAATAACTGCTTGAATTATTCAAAGTTATTAAAGTATTAAATATCTAAATTAGTTAACTGTAAAAAGGAGAAAATATCGCAGAACTACCATTTATTTTAAATTTTCTACAAATATTTTCAGATAAGGCATTAAAATAAGAAAAAAATTACATGATAAACGGTTGAAAATGAACTACCGTTTTAAATTTAAATAAGAATAATTCATTTCAACCTGTATTTATCTAAAAAACTAAAACTTTAAAGAAGAAGGCGTTTTTTTAGTTTATAACTGAGTCACTGTTTCAGCAATCTATTTTAGTTAGGCAGACAGTAATTGATATCATAATAATCAGTATAAATTGTTTTAGCAGAAGTATTTTTGATAAATTTATATAAAACAATGAACAAAGACGAACTACAATGAAAAACTGCCGAAATTAAGAAAACCTAATTTTTAAATAAGGTTGTGGGTGTTAAATCTACGAATTTTCAAAACAAATGATACATTTTAAAGGAATATGTTACAGTTGAAATGTATATTATATATAATGACTAATTCAAATTCTTTATTTTAATAATGAAATATATAATTTAAAGTAATTTTATGAAGGAAAAACTTTATTATCTAAGTTGGTGACCATTGTACCACCTTCATGATGAACATAAGTACAGCAGTTATTACGTATGCACACTTCCCCCCTTCTCCTTAGTGAATTCTGGTTGTTGTGCTAAATTTACGTTGACTGTCATATTAAAAGTGCTTAAATATACGTTATGAAAACTCGGAAAAGGTGTACTTACTTACAATTTATAAATAAAATATTTGGAATGTTTAGTGTTCATGTAATGAAAGCTTAACATGGCACATTTAACTATCCGTGTCTATTATTTTTAAGCGACCTAAAAGTAGAGTCAATATTGCAACTAATTATGCAATTAGCAGTAGAATATAGTAAGATTGGAATAATTGTATAAATTAGTTCATTTATTCATGAAACATATTTTATTTGACGGCAGAGATAGTTACCCAGTGACACTAACAAACTTCTGTTGTATAAAGAATCTGAAATATTATCGACATAGAAAATGCTCTCACTTTTATTGAACAAAATGCCAAGTTTCATACGCGTACATTTAATGAAATGTGAATTTTAAGAAGTGATATTTAAATAAAACAATTTATAAAAACAAACCGAAAAATATTCCTATACACAGACGATTTTACTTCGACATTCTGTTGAAATAAAAAGGTACATTTTAAGGTGTAAAAAATAGGTACGCTAATAACATTGCACTATAATATTTTACTTTTGAACTTTTTAATAAAGATCACATTCCCAACTAATATTTATTCGGAACAATATGATATGCATTTGCACCAAATTATAATAAAATAAAACCTGAAGGTACAAACCTGAACTGGAGTATGTGGGGCCGTTACATGAGTTGGCGTTGTTCTCGGAGCCTGCAAAAATTTTAATTAAAACATACTTATGTGTTATACGATACATTACACATTATAGATAATTTTTTATATATTACATATCCTGTATTTCAATAAATGATTAAAACAGGCTATTATAAAATTCACAACATTTTTATGCCAATAATTTAACGGAATTAAAACAATTTAATAGAAAATTCAAGTATAGAAACTAAGAACCAAAATAAAATAATACAAAAGTCTAGGAATAAAAATTTTTAATTATAGGCGTGGTAAAATACTCGTCACGCGTCAATAACTAAAAGCTACAAACATGTAAATTAGACTATTCAAAACATTATTTAGATTTGTTCCAGGCAAATAACTCCGAATCGCTAACACATTATTACTTCTTTCATTTATTACTATTTTCAATACAATATCCCAAACACCAAATTATGCACATTTTAAACAATAGTTACTATAATTCTTGAATTCATGATTTTATATTTCAGCGTATGTTTCAGGGTTAGGCGATTGTGATCGTATGCACTAGATCATTATCCTACGATAAAAAATTATCCTCGAGATTTATTTTTCTGCACTACTCTATGTGTTTTTTGCAATCTTCACACGCACATTTTTAAATATTCCAGAATTTTTGTATTTCTATCCCCTCTTTACGCCATACAGTCTTGAACCCCAAAGTTTGCGCCAACATCCATCATTGCAGACGAAACATTATTTCTTTATTTGTTTTAAGAGCTGTATTAATTTTTCTCTATATCGTTGTGACGTTCTTAGCAGAAAAAGTTCTATGCAACTTTGTCTGAAAAAATAACCTTTTCCAGAAATATTGGATGAATTTCACACTTTTGATTTTAAAAAAATTATCTGCTTCCCTTATTTACCTTGCCTAAAATGGAATACTCTCAAAACCCTTGGCAATTAGCATTATGTATATGACTAATACTTCGCAATAATTGTTAGTTTATTATTATTCCTGACTGTGGGAGGAGCTGTCTAGCAAAGACCGTGTTTTTTTTACCATTCGTACAGAAAATCTAGATGCACACTTTAATAGAGATTCGATTTTGGACTAATTTATTTAAAGTAACAGTATAATATATTTATTTGACACCAAAACGGGTGGATGACAAATTATAGAGCTAAGAGATTTCTGGTGTGTTTATAATTTTCTGACGCCTACCAGTTATCTCACCACGTTATTTATTATAAGATATAAGAGGGCGATATTTTAAAATAATAAGGGGAATAATGTTCACTAAACAGGCTAGACCACGTAACTGACAGGCAGATTAACAAGAGAATCTTAGGACAGATATACTAAACGTTCATTGTATTTTTGTAGGCAGAAACTAAATTAATCAACAAATACGAGAGTTGAAATTTATTTTTGTTTCCATTTGCCTTTCCATCTCATTTTTGTTATAAATAAAAAATTTTCTAGTATTTCTCTAATGTAATTTACAAAACATACAAAAAATAGTTCGGTACAGAAACACTGAGTAGTTCAAAATGTATTTTAAAGACGCTCTTTTGTTCAAGGAAAAGTTATTGGACATGTGATACGTCCACACTTACAAGCGATAAATACTTTCGTTAAGAACCCATAAGTTAAATGTGAATAGGAAGTATTATGTGAAAATATGCACTGTACTGAACTTAAGCTAATACTATGAGATATAATAAAAAAACATCGGAGAAACACAACTTTCATTTCATCCATGATAATTTATCGCAGTACAACATGTAATTACGACCGCGTTTCTATGTATGACATCACTGACCAAATTTTGACAGGTACAGTACAAATAATATCCGTACTTTTATATGAGTCATTTAAAGTGAAATTTGTCAGATTCTTGCACCAATAAAACTCTTTTGTGAAAATATTGACATTTTTAATGCAGTGTTTTAATGAAACCAATTGGTACAAGTATTATCCACGGAGTTACAAATTTACGTAACTGCACTATTCAAATAACTCAAAAATGTGTGGTATCATTATGTATATAAAGGTTGTTCCGAGAGTAGACGTCAATAAAGAGGCGGGTGATAGAGGGGGCCCAAGACCTACCAAATAAAACAAACTTGTATAATCCGATTCGCAAGTTCTGCATTTCTTTGAAACATTTGGCTGTACTCTACCCTGAGCTAAGCCTTTACTGATGATGGAAAAAATAATGGTCCATGAGAAACGAAATTTGTACACACCAAAGGTGATTAGTGTCGTCACATTTGAAAACACATTTCACGTCACTGAGAGTACAGCTTCGTGGGAGAAACAAATCACTTTCACAAAAGTTATGTTTGGTTCTGAAAGATGCCTCCAGTTTGCACGAGGTAAAAAAATATCAATCTGTTACATAAATTATCACCCGCCATTGGAAAAACTACCCCATATTATGGCCAATTGATCAGTAAAAAAATGTATTTTAATTTAACAAACGTAGGTGCAGTAAAGGTGAAAACAAAACGTAATGCAGAAGATTCACACAATGGAATATCAGCTATAAGTTTCAAATTAGTATGTGAGTAAATAATTAAATGTACCCTAACTGAAATTAAAATATTACACAATATCTGAAATTATTAAAATGTATTTTGAATGTAATGTGTTTAATTTGTGAGGATACAATGAAATGTTATTAACAAAAGTGGTAATAGTCAGTTATTTCATTAAACAAAATTTGTATTATCAAAATGGAAAGTTAAGATAATCGAATTACATCACCAGACACACTAACGTAGTTGCTGTTTCGTATTCACTGCGGCTGCGATTATGTAGAGACTAGTGCGTTCGCCTACCGTCATAGCGAACTGGGTGTAATTATCGACTAGGAAAGACGTGGTTGTGGAGATGTCGAACTCTATGCGCAATGTGGTGAGGGTAACCCTCTGAAAACTTTAGACAGTTGACAGAATGAATAAGAGCATTTAACAATTGCTCTGTTTCACTTAAATTATAACGGCTATTAAGAAATGAAGAAAGAACAATAAGTGAACATAGTATTGGTCACAGTAACAAGAAACAATGCAAGGTCTTGATCCGAGGGAAAGGAAATGAATGTAATAGAGCTATTTGTGCAGCTCTTAACAGCGATGTCATGTACGTTGACAAAGGTGCCGGCCCCCGTAGCGCAGTCGGTAAATCGCCGGTCTGCCGTGCAAGAGGTCCCCGATTTGCATCTGGGCCCGGGCATGTTTGTTGTGTTGTCTTTCACCTCATGCCTCCCTCATCGGCTCTTAATACCTCGTTGTTAAAAGGCCGTAATACCCTCACATTAACCTTCCCTTAAGGTGAATAATGCGAGCATGGAGTTGTACCGGAACGGAAAACAGGAGTACACGAAAGGACCCCCCCCCCTCCCCAACGCCCTTAGGCAATCATCATGTATTAGCCACAATCCCTTCAATGCAGAAAATCTGCCTGTGAGGCTGTTCAGGAATTAGGCTACACCCAGTTCGCTATGATGGGAAGCGAACGCACTAGCTTCCACATAATTGCGGCCGCTGTGAATATGAAGCAGCAACTACGTACGGGTGTCTGGTGATGTAATTCGTTTATATTAACTTTCCATTTAGATAATATCAATTTAGTTATTCCAACTGACTATTAACCCTTTTATTAATGACATTTCATTTTATCCTCACAAATTAAACACATAACATTCAAAATACATTTTAATTATTTTAAATATTGTGAAATATTTTTATTTCAATAAAGTTACATTGAATTATTTACTCACGTACTATTTTCAACCTTATAGCTAATTTTCCATTGTGTGAATCTTCTGCATTTCATTATGTTTTCACATTTGCTGCATCGACTTTTGTTATTTAAAGAACTGGTTATTAATAATTAATTGGCCATACCATGGGGTAGTTTTTCCAATGGCAGGTGATCATTTATGTAACACATTGCTATTTTTTGCCTCGTGCAAACAGGACGCATCTTTCAGAACCAAACACAACTTTTATAAAAGTGATTTTTTTTTTACCCCACGAAGCTATACTCTCAGTGACGTAAAATGTGTTTTTTTTAATGTGACGACACAAATCAACTTTGGTGTCTACAAATTTCGTTCCACATGGACCATTATTTTTCCACCATCCGTAAATTCTTAGCTCAAGGTAGAGTACAGCCAAATTTTCTTTTAGAAAATTCATAACTTAGGTTGTGAATTGGATTATATAAGTTTGGTTTATTTGGTAGGTATGGGACCCCTCTATCACATGCCTCTTTATTATTTAGAGATATGGGTGTCGAAATAGGGTTAGCTGGAAATTGATTGCTTCAGTAATCCTGGATGATCTAGATGGTTCTGTAATGTTCCCGAATGTTTAAGAAAGTTTAAGAATTTTGTGAATAATCTAAGAATGTTATAGAATGTTCCAATATGTTCCAGACGATTTTGGACCATGGAGGGACTTCCTGCATTGCAACGTTTTAGACTGTTTAAAAAACCTTAAAAGGAAGTCAAAAATATTTGCGTATTTTGATAGGAATACATTCCAGTCTAGGAGGGTATCTACACAGGCAATAGCGAGACGTTTGTGTTTGATATAGTCTTACTCGCGTAATGTTGTGTATTACACTTAGAAATAGACCATACTGTTTTGGGAAGCTTATAAATTTACTACTTACTTGAGATATAAAAAAACATGTATTGTACCACTTCCTTCACTCTTCTAAAAATGTTCATATAATTATATTTATGAATATTAGCAGAATTTTTAAATCAAAGATTCTGATTACATTTAGCCATTCCTTCAACTTAACATTCATACAATACAACACCCCCTCATAATGACTGAACCTACTACAAAAATTAATATTCCTTCTTAAATTAAAAGCCTGCTTCCGTAGCAGAGTCGGATGGGCACCGGTATACGGTGCGAGAGGTCCTGGGTTCAAATCTTTGCTCGGGCATTGTTAAAGTGTTGCCCCTGCACCTCGCTTCGCCCTCATAGGACCGTAAACCTTCTTACTTCACCTCTTAACTAAAAAAAATGTTCTGGTTCCGATAACCTTGATAGACATATAATCAAAAACTACTTTGCCTTTCATTGTTTTCACACCATTTAAATTATCGTTTCTTAATATTGAGTAGTACTTTAATTCACATTTAAATGAACATTATTTCACAATCGAGTATCTGGATAGCAATTACTCACAATAATTAGTTTAACGGAAAAATTGTATCAATCATTTCCTAAACTATGTTAACAAACTATCACCAAGCAAAATTAACACACCCTGTCCTGACTCATCCTATATTCTTCGCTTAGATGTGATACTTTACTTATCGTGTACCATACTCTCGTTATTATTATAATAATTTTTATTTTAGTTTTCATCAGGACCTGTAATGTTCATATGCAAGTTAAGCCACGACCGTTTTTTAGTTTTAGACATTACCCACGATATCAAATTTTACTTTCAAGCAAGAGTTTTGTTGCGTCTGGTAATGATGTGAGGGACTTAGAATGATGTGGTGTACGTCACGTAAAGTAATTTTGAAAAAAAAAAAAAAGATTTCTTGCTTTCACATACAAAATACAGCGCCCATTTTTAGTACTTAAATTGTACTTCGAAATTTGAGTCAAAAAAATGTGATAATTGTAACGGAACTTTAATTTAAAACATATGTTATATGAATTTTAAAAAAACCTCTCGATAAAAGTGACTTACACCACCATCATTCTAAGCCCCTCATCTGACGCGATCAGATATACCTTCATGCGTGATATATTGTCCTCGGAGTGTTAAATGCACTTATTTGAGTAATTTTGGAATACGTTAAGTAGGGTTGCTGCATGCTTCAAAGCTACTTGCAGTTTACCATAAGACCACTCGGTATTCTATCTGATCTTCCAAGGTTAATAATGTGAGCATATTTCCCAACTTTTTCTTTTAACCTTAATATATATAAAAATGAAAGCTGACTGACTGACTGACACTCAAACTGCAGCCCAAACCACTGGACCTAGAATCGTGAAAAATTTTGTGGTGGTTCCCCTCAGGTCGTACGTGAGCACTATGAAGAGATTTTTCGAAATTCGACCTCTAATGGGGTGAAAAGGGGTGAAATGTGTTTCCGAAGAAACGTCGATAGAGCTCGAACCCAACGGTCTTTCATCATGATTTTGATTTTAATAGGACACTCGTACAAATGCATATTGGCAAATTTAAGGATTTTTCAAAATTCAACATTTAAGGGGGTGAAAAGATTTTAAATGCGTTTCCGATTAACTATCGATATCTATCGAATCCTCCGGGATAGAGAGTTGGTAGTCACTTCAAAATGTTGCTTACGTAAATGTCCAAAAAGTAGTTATAGGATTTTTTTAAATTTGACCCCCAAGTAGTAAAAAGGGGCAAAATGTGTTTTTTAAGTATCGTCTATATCACTGGTACGCAATTGACTATCGTCATGATTTTGCTTCAAATGATTACGTATACAAATGCCTATTATACGACTCCCAGACGTTTCGAATTTATTTAATTAAGGGGGTGAAAATACGTGAAATGTGTTTCCGATTATTCCTCAATATCTATCGAACCTATCGATATATCGAAGTGCTCTTTGCATTAGATTGATGCTTTTGTAAATATCTTAAATACCATTAAAACATGTTTTCCGAATTTGGCCCCGAAGAGGTAAAATAAAGAATGAAATAAATTTTCGATTCACAGTCGTTATATATCGATCCCATTGATTTGTATGTAGCGTTGTGATTTTTGTTTAAGATTGAAGGTTACTTAAATACCTAAAAAGTGATTTCACAAATTTTCGAAATTCGTCACCTAAGGAGGTGAAAAGGGATGAAAAGTGGTGAAAAGTGTTTTCAATTAATCGTCGATGTATCTTACGCTCAGCGCGCTATTGGCGTTTTTTTTTTTTTTTTTTCACGTCAACGATACACCAATAAAGTATTCTAAAACGTAATTAAAGGGTTTTTCGAAATTCACTATCTTAAAAGGTGAAAAGACCTCGAATGTGTTTTAGGTAAATCCTCTATATCTATTGAACCCGTCGAGCTATATAGTTAATTTTTGCTTCAGGATGATGATTACAGAAAATCGCAAAACAGTATGAAGGTTTTCCGAAATTTGAACTTTCAGTACCGTGCTGTGGTCATGTGTGTTTTTCAATTAATAATCGATTTTGATTTGACTGAACGGGATAGCGTCGTGATTTTCACTTCAATTAGATACTTATAAAATTTCTAAAATGTGAATTTAAAATATTTTGAAATTCGAAACCCAAATGGGTGACAAAGCACAAAATTTGTATTCCATCAACCCATGATATCTATCTAACCAGTACAGATATTGAGGAGTTGTTCGCGTCAGAGTGATGCTTACGTAAGTATTTAAATATTATATGTTAGGTTTTTTTTTACTTTATAATATAACTTGATTATTAGTAATAAAAACAAAGTTTGTAAACTTGTAAGGCAGACGATCCGAAAAGCAAGTACTAGCAGCGAGAAATAACTTATAAGGAGTATCACTGTACAGTAACCTATCGAGACGTGGTGTTGTACAAGCTCTATAAGCCCAGGACATAACTGTTTTATTTTTTAAATTTAATTTTATTTTCATGAATTATTTCGACGTTCTGGCTTACATTCCGGAAGTTCTGGGCTCGAAATCCGTTAAATGAGACATGCGAACGTTCAATTCTGACACACAAAAACTACAATGCAAATCGAATTATTGCAATTTACATGAAGTCGTTTAGAAGGGGTAAAATGTATTATGCAGTTAATTTTCCATTTAGGTTCATCGACAACATCAGCTCACTTATATTATCTCATTAATCTCAAATACGTTTTCGCGAAACCTTTTCCCACCAAAACTTTCTAATGGCATTAAACTTCAAGTGAGTATTTTGATAAAATGTAATTGAGGGCACCGTCACCAATGGTTGTGCACAGGGTAAATCAGACTTGTTCATTCGATAAACCACTTACCTTTAGGTGTCTGTAACTACCCCACAACTTAAAATTTACAGAGCTTTAAACAAGGCCTAGGCGAAGTCGCTGTTAGTGGCAGGAACAAACTTAAGACTGCTTTTTACGCGGACAGCTGTAGCTACTTATCCTGCTGCAGAGTCAGTTCAACTAGCCGGTTGGACATTCTAATACTCTATGACTGAAGTATCATTTGTTTTATGTACAAAGAGATTTTCTTTTAAAGTAAATATTATCAGTTACTAATAGTACTCGCGAGCAAAGCCGCGGGGGACTGCTAGTATAACATAAGACTATGTTTGGAATTTATAATTTTCCACTGTTTGTAATATTTTCAGTGCCGGAAGTATACTAGATAACCTACTTACTATACTCTTGTTTTGTGAATTTTTCTAGTTAGTTCTTTAATAAATTAAATTTTTTGCACTACTGCGAAGTCAGGTAGTTATAATACTAATTCATGTTAAATTAATTAAACAGAATTTAAAAATTACTGAAATTAAACTTATTGGGTCTACATATATAAATTCAATATATACATATTAATTTAGCAGTTATTGGTAATAAACGTCTTATGTATGTAACTCACAAAATGTATGACTTGATCGTAGAGCCAAGGTCCACCGAATCGAAAGCTTTTTTTTAGGACAGGTAATTTTAACAAATTAATTATAATTTGTGGTTGAGAAGAACAAGAAATGAGTGCAAAAATCAAAGCAATATTCAGACACTAATAAGAATAAATAAATCATATATCCAACGTAAATGAGGTAAACATTCCCTTTCTAACCATTTTAAAGTCCCGACTCATTATCGATCACTGTTTAACGGGCATTTTAGTGACATAAAAACTGAAACATAATGGTATTGATTACAAAACACAAACGGATAAGGACGCTCATAATATTCATCACCCCAAACTGTTTTCTACGACAGTAACCAACTGTATGTCTCAAGTTTCTAATATTTTAAATAAAAAAAAAACAGTTATTTTTTTTTTTTTTTTTTTGGAAAATAAACGTTTTCATTTTCTGAGTCTAGATAAATATGCTTTACTCTAGGCGACGATCTAAACTATAAAAGTAGGCGCATCATTATTTCAAATTGTTTGTGCACATAATTTTAACTATTAGAAGTACAATTCTACCATTATTAATGTCGGAACCACCAATCTACTTTGGTTGTTTTCCATTATTTCTTACATAAAAATGTAAAATTTTCACAAACTTATGTATGTGTAAATTTAAATATTTTTCTACAGTATGTGTAGGCCAGACATGCTAACCGACTTGGTACACCAATCATTGAAAATGAACCAGGAGAACAGAATTCCCCTGTGATACTATCACGCAATGAGACTACAATAACATTTACTTTGCATCTAGCACCATAAATGTGTGCCACAAATCATAATAATAACTGTAGCTCAAATTTAAGCCCCTGATTACATGGCGAGGAAACACGTTATATCTAAACTGGTGAAACATGCTAAACAATGTACTCGAAAGAGAAGGACAGTTGAGCATTGAACGAGGTTGTGAAGGAAAATTGTGTTTTATGTATTAAAAACATTTCTAAATTGAAAATTTCAGTAGAAGTATGTGGGATTGTGATATTATCTTTCATTGGCTGAACTTAGTCTTACAACACTAAGAGAAAAGTTCAAATGGAAGGCTATAAAACATTTTAGCGACTGAGGTTTGTCTTTGAACAAATAACAGTTTGGAGATGATATTTGGGCGTTTCAATCTAAACTATATTTCTCCTCTCATAAACCGCACACTATTCGTAAGTGGATTTCAAACAATATGGCTCAATAAACGGAAAGGCCAGTCGACATCCCCGAACACAATCTTATAAAGGTTTTTCGTTAATTAATGTTACAAACTTCTAGGACTAGTAGATTTGAATAGGAAGCCACGTCCGGATACGTACCATTTCCGTGCTACAGTCATTACGATGTGTTAGATGTGCCGGTGTTGTTTTGCAACCGGATAGCAGCAGAAGATCACCTGATGACGTTTACCATGCTGTGGTATCACGCCTGGAGCCCCATTCACGTACCGGTGTGTCTCCGTTCATCACAGTTCAGTACACGTTTGCAGAATACACGGACATGATGTTGGCGTATGGGACACATCCAGTGCAGGAGACAGACAGAAAAGTATTTTTCCCACTGTTGATACAAGTGTTAGTGTGATAAATGAATTTTTTGTTACGTTGGTATTGTTACCAAATAAATTTGACTTTCAACTGTAATGAGTCAAACGTCACATAATTCTGTACCTTACATCACCTCATTATTTGACTTGGTGCTCTTCTGAAATCATACTTACCGTCTATCCAGTTGCAAAACAACGCCAACACAACCGTCACGTTGTAATAGATGTAGCACGGAAACGGTACGTTTACGGACATGGCTTCCTATTCAAAGTGCCCCCTCTACTAGCCATATATATGAGTAATATTAATTTCCGAACATCCTGTACATTACGCCTGGAATAGCGAGTGTACGCCAGATCGCACTGACCCACATCACTTACTACACTTGCTACAGCACAGCAAAATGTTGACCATTCCCATGCAGTTGTTCACCTGATTTACAGAGCACCTCGCAAGATTATAGAGTTGTAATAAGAGCCAATGATCCTGGTGTCCTCATCTAGGCAGTACGCTTGAGGGAAGAAGACTTTCATGTGAATGGTGATGTGCTATTTGTATGAAAATATTTATGATTTCCAAACATTAGTAAGTTAATTCTCTTTACTTTTCATTACTGATTGCTGTATATTTTTATTTAGCTACCACATTCACTCTTATATTATTTTATTCGAAAGGATCGACTTAAAGAAAATTAAGTGTAATATGTGTTTCATATATGATACCTTGTCATTATGTGTAGGGACTGTGCAAGTGGCACAGTTGTATAACAATGAACTCGCATTCGGAAGAACTGGCGCAACCATTCTGATTTGTGTATCTGCATTGTTTCCCAAAATTACTCCAGGCGAATGCTGGGTTTTTTCTTCTTCTTCCTCTTCTTCTTCTTCCTCTTCCTCTTCCTCTTAGTAAAAACTACAGCCTATTTCTTCCCGTTTAATTTCTGCCACCATCACTAATTACGTCTCTGTGTCTCTAATGAACTCGTTGTCGACGTGATGTCAAGTCCCATTACCTTCATCACAACTATCATAAATAATGCTACACGCGCTAGCATATTCCATGCAAAACTTAATATAAGTAATTATTTTAAAAAAAACCTTTTCTTACTGATTGTTCAGTAAGGGACAAAACTACTTTAATTTATCATAAATAAAATTTTATGTAATTAATAATTTTAGTAATTTACAAAACTTAATCTAAAACTTTGACAGTATGATTGATGAATTAAATATCATAACGTTACCATTCGAGACCATAAAATCACAATACTAAATAAACAAACAAAGATAAGTAAAATATATATAATTAGGTTACCACACACCCTTCGGTGAAGAAATTGTTTGAACGCTATATATTTTTTTTTACTACAGAGTCGGAACGTGATGTCTCCACCAATTTTGTATATCAGCAATTTTATTTCCCTTCCAGTCTGTTTGGTTGGCAATCTGCTATATCCTATTCACTTAAATTACTTCCCCTATCACCTGCTAAATATACTTGGGCTCTAAGCAGATGATCTATTGCATTTCGACATGATCGTTCTCAAAACCTCTAGGAAAAAACTTCTTCAATTTCTGTGATGATGTTGAGATACACGTTGTATTCCGTAACTATACGCTTGGAGCCATTATATCCATCGTGTCATTTGCCCTTATAGAATTGTCATAAATAGCAACCAGCTTAAAAATCATTTCCAGACCGTATAACAATGTACCTGGCGTAAAAACAGCGGTGATAATAAAAAATTGCTTCCACCATTTCTGAGCGCTCTGTATGAGTCACGCAATAATCAAATTCGTGTTTTTACAGAACATTCGCTTAAATATTTTAGTAGCCTCATCTTTCAATCTCGAATTCGTGACAACATGTACGAACATAATTTACATTTCTGCACAGAATTAACTTGTATTTATGACGCGGAAAACCCTGGGCCGGCTAGGGCAGACATAAAAATCCCTTTTAAAATTTCGAAAGCATCTTCATATTCAAAGGTCCAGTAGGATTTGTGAGCGAATGTTGCCGAGTTGCAGAATAAAACAGAATAAAACAGAAAAATCAAAAATCAAGAAATAAAACCTTAACTAGCTGAAGTCAACAAATGAACAGCATACGAATAATTCCGGAAAGTAACATAGTCGTATCCAGGAAGACAATACGAAAACAAAAAAAAATAATTAAATTTATAAAAAAGAACATAAAGAAATTCCGGAATAGAATATTGCTCTTGTATTAAGAAATGCAACACAGAAAAATTATGAACATTTAAATAAACAGCAAAATAAGGTGAATGAAAAATGGCGAAAGAAATTAACGAGAACTGATATCTCGAATGACAAGAGACAAGAATGGATGTAAATATAGATGATAGAAAGCAGACGAAAAGAAGCAGGCTTCCTTCGATGACAACTGATACGACGTTATGGAACAGATGTGTTCCTGTCTTCAGGCACATGTGCAAACTGAGTAACTCAGTAAACCGACAGACTTTTTGTGGATTTTTTTCAAATGATGCACTAACTAAATATTTAACAAAAGACATACAAAAGGAGAAAAATGTTATACACACAAGTTCAGTAAACCATGTATGCCATGCATTCAGTTGGTAGGAGATTTTCTGTTATGGTTATGGTTATCTCGGCTCTATCTCTATAGTAAAGTCACATATCGCAATAAATTATCTTCCTGAAGAAATGTATGATACGATATAGAATAGTTTTATATTGGCTGCAGCAACTTTTTTGAACACGGAATCAAGGTGGGTAAGAAGGTCTTCAAATATATTTTTATGAAGTCTAGATGGACTTTTTCAAACACATGTTCAAAGAAGTGGGGTCAGTTGATACTTTATAAATTTTGGACACATTTAAATTGATGGATCTGCTTCACCTGGACACATAAATCATCGTAATCCCAATACCCACGACCAACTTACTCTGCCAGTACACACTCCAATGTCCAAGGTCAAAAACCATGTGTCTCCTACCAGGATATAAAATATGTTTTCTATTCTACGAGGTGTTTAAGAATCCTTGTTTGTTTGCCTTATCAAACTCATAGCTCATGTAAACATGTTTACGTTGTACTTATAAAACTGAGTAAGACCATGAACTAACTGATGGCCCTATCATAGATAAACCCCTCTTAAAAACTTTTAGATAACCACAGATTAGTTTGTGTAATGCTAGAAAATGTCTAAAAGGCTGTTTAGCCGTCAAAGCTTTGTCTGTATCGATCCAGTAGTAGATAACATTCCTCCGCTATGACAGTTTAACTCGCGTAGAAAAGCAGCCCTAGTCCTCTGTAGTAGTCCAACTACAACTTTCTCTTGTCGTCAATTGTGTTTTCTCTAAAGGGTTTATGAAATCCTCCGACTATTTGTGTAATGTGTTTTGTTCAGCTGGCCACACAGAAGCATTTTCAAGATCTGCGTAAGCTCCTGTGGTTACTTTTATCTCAAGTAGGCCTCGTTGGTTAGACAATGTATTTATTCTGTTTTGTAAGCTGTCAAATTGCACGAATAACATGTTCTTCCTGTCAGGACACTACACAGTAAACAACGTCATTTAGACATAGGTTAAGTTAAACCTACTTAAACACGTGAAAAATTATACCTTAAACATCCAAGAATAACAATATTCGAAGATAACCGACTCGCTACCGTCACTATTTTTGTCACGTAAGTATCATGTCAAGACTGAAGTGACTTAGTGTTAGTTGCAATATCCTCTTACCTTTAACAAGTGTAGTCTAGGGGTTACTGCCGTTGAATAACATTGCTCAAACACACAGGCTGATGGAAAGTTCCTTTGTTGTTTGTTGTGACAATTAGTATTGTCAATAAGTGCTTCGACGAGCATTTAAGAAGGGACATCCTTAAGATTGCCCATACGATACGCATCCGAATCTTACTTCACTTAACACACGTACTATTTCTCTAGAAATCACCAACCTTTGTCCCTCAAAATTAGTGTTTAAAACAGTCTTAAAATAGTTGCTCTAACCCGCTCTTCTCGTTGCCTATTTTCCCTTAGCTGTTGCTGTTGATTCCGTTGTAGCGGCCGCCTTTGCGCTCAGGTATCCTGACCATTCACATTACCAAGTATCGGGCTGTGTGGCTGGACAGCTGCAAAGCTGTGTTGCAAGAACCCTACACAAACGGCCATTAATTGAAGTATGCAAGTTCTCCAGTGCATTCCTGATTCAGTCATCGTCTTCATATTTACGTACTGTTAAAACACACGCCAGATATCTTAGCACTACACCTGTCTTTCTCACTACATCTGTAGTGTCTGGGTCAGGGCACCCTGCATGGTATGAATTGTAGACAGCCAAACATCGTGTCGGACCTTTATCTGTGACGGTAGGGATAAATAAACCTATTGACATTGTATTAGATATTTCTTCGGGGCACTTTTCCAAGGTTTAGTGAGATAGCCTCACGGTATCCAGACACAGCTTCTATACTTCTATAGAGGCTCCTCCAGTTGCTGTCTGCAACTTAACAGTCGGTCACGATTAGTATTTCACACAGATATTCTACTGAAACTCAGCTCTAAAGCATACACAAACATTACATACTTTTGTCGGTGACGTTAAAGTTAGGATTGCAATAAACTCAGTGCCAGGTGATAAGCCTGATGTTTGTAAGACAAGTATTTCAATGTAACAACTGTCTATAACTGGTGCTGGCATTCCTGCCAAGGGTTCTAAAATTTCGTAGAGGGTGGACGTAACATAGACCTCCTTCCAAACTCTCGACGAAGTGGTTACGCTACCGAGTTGCTTTCACCACTCTGATAGTGTTGTGGTCTTTGGTAGTCTGTCATAATGTATCCTGTCCCAATCCTGGCTAAATTTCAAACCGTACTCGACACCTCTTAAACACATTCTTTCGGTGAAATTTCCGCAATTTCTGCTTCGGGGTGCTTACTTCCTCCCTTACATTGTTCTCCCCTTGTAAATTTTTTCATTACACTATCAATTTTCTTGTTTACTACATCACTAATGCTGGTAATTATCCTGTCCATTTGTTATCCACACAGTCTTCCTCTGTGCATTACCTATTTTCTTGCATACTTCCATTTACACTGTCTGTCTTCACACTAAATTTTAACCACGATAAATTATTCACTCAATTTCCTTAGTTGCATTTATATTTACGGTGTAAATATTTTATATAATAGTTCACTTACAAAAATGTGACAGTAAAAGTTTCTCGCAATGGTATTAAATGCTTAAACATAAAATTGTATACATCACCGTTGCAGTTCGCTGTCTCTTAATCGCTGTGTCAGCTAGTCTTGCGTCTGTGACGTCGCCATTCTGTCATCCTGTATTTTGTGCAACATTGCCTTCGTTTCAGCAATTACAACAAAAATATATCCATCTCAGTTCATACCATGTTCGATTCGGATGGGCAACTATATACTGTTAAATTTATATATAAATTCGATTTGCTAGTTCACAACAAACTTATCAAAATTATCAACAAAACAACATACAAATGTTGGCCTATGGTGAGCAAAACAGTAATATATTTCCACACTACTGAAAAGTCTCACGGCAGGAAACGATATCATGGAGCCAGGTTAATGAGATTCTAATGCTACATCACTTAATTACGCTGCGAGGCATCGAGGCAAGTAATATGGCTTTAGCGGTATAACTATTAAACATTCAGACGTCGTTGCGCAAATTAGTAAGAAAGCAGATACAATAAAGATCAAATATAAGCATATCTTGAAACGACGTAACATGCCGCACTGCATACAAACATTTATTTTAGTTATTGTTAAAAGTTTATCAATCAACAGTCACACTAAATATGTACAGCTTTATACATTTATGTACTGACGCAGTAAGACTTTAAATAATCGATGTTATTTCAAGTCAGTTTGCTTGTCTATTTCAATCAATATTATACATAAAATGCCATACTCTCAGAATTTACAATATATTTAAATTTGTCTTTCCTCACTTTAGTTGTAATCGAGTTCTTGTTCATAGAAACCCTAGGCAAATTGGTCATTTTCAGTTACTCACTAAATTTTATAAACATTACTAAAAACTATCCTGTGCAAATGAGACACGCTAGAATGAGCAAATTACAGACGTGTACACACATTACTGCATACATTGTAGTCACTGCGCATTATAAGATTATGATATATAATAACAGATTGTTAATATAGTTTTTGAAAATTAGTTACCAAAATATTTATTAATACATAAAACTAAAAAAAAAATATAAACCGGCCGTTGTAACATGATGTAAATTTTATTTGTAAACAAATTTTACTGCTTATTTCTAAAGTATTAATGTTTGTAAGATGTTTAAACAATAATGTCCTCTGACAACTCAGTTCAACGGACAAATTACAGTTTTACACAATTGCTTTGCTAACAATAATGGTTCATATCAATATTACTTGTACCGAGGAAAATTTTAATTAACTACTCCGACTTAATTACGAACGACATTCGTAAGAATTTTTATACCAAATAGTTACGGCACTTGAACTTTTACCATTTTAGGATGAAAAAATTAATTTAGTAAACTTGTTTTAAAATAATAGAGTTATTTTGTAAAAAAAAAAAAAAACTGAAAACTGAGCAACCAATTAAATGTTCAGGTATTTCCTGACTTACATGAAAAGGCAAAGGTCCTAGTGTTCCTGGTTGGGGAGACAAACTGCCAGGAGCAGCAGGGCTTGAGGTGGTTGTTGACAATGCAGCCTTAATATGTCCAGCAGCATTAAGTGTATTCCTGAAACAAAAGCATTTAACGAACTTCGCCTAACTTTCAAAAATTACAAAAAAAAAATTTCAAAAAGTTAAAAACACTTTAAAGTAGAAAAATTCTGAATAAGTCTAAGACAGAAATTTAAAAACTTCTAGTGTCGATAAACTGCTCGCGTCACAAACAAATTGCTTCTCGCTAAACAAATATGCACATTTAATAAGTACGTTACAAATATGCCGATTTTGTACACAAAATAGAATTAATTGTTTTGTCAACTTAAATATAAATTATGTTTAGTAAAAATAGATCGATTTAGATTTCATATTTTATTCATAAAACAGATATTTTTATCAACGTAGTTTATTTTTACAGCAATAATAAGATAACTATGTTGACTGATGTGTAAAGAATCTTGAACTACACATTTATAACCACCGTTATTTAAATAAAAAGAAAGTCTCACGTTTTTATCTCAGTTTACAAATTACTGCCAAGGAAATAATTCAACAAAACACTTAATCAGATTGTTTACCATTTTATCACAAACTACTTTCATAAAGAATCTGGAGAGCAAATTATTAACTTAGGTTAGCAAATTTGTGATTTAAAACCAAAGCCCTCCCAACTTTAAGGCAAGCACAATTATATGCAGATCTATGCCGAAAAGGGTGGTGTAGTAGCAAAAAGTTTGACTCGTGTTCGGGAGGACCCGGGTTCGATCCCCGACTCTGGTAACCTTCATTTATGTTATTCGTGGTATCCCGGATACGCTCCAAGCGTAAACTGGGTCGGTTCTTTAAGGCCATGATCGCCTTATTTTTCAGTTTCTTTAACTGTGCCAAGATGTGTTTAACCTTTTACATTGAACTGTGGCCGACAAGATGTAGAGCCAAGTTACCTTACATTATCATTATTATACATAAATCATTACGTAACGATACATAGCAAACCAATAACTAAATTGCAAAGATACAATAATTACACAAATAAACACAAAACAGAAAAGTTTTTGCAAGTTTTTAGAGCAACTATAAGCCTTCGAGAAAGATATTATTTTATGTTAACAAAGAATATGCTGAAAATAAAAGATTGTAAATACTGTTAATGTTTATTACCGTAAGCGTGGGTGACTTTGGACACGTAGGGTGAGTGAGACTCTTGAACAAAATTTTAAATGTCTGTGTGTGTCAACTGTAAGACATTGATTATTCCGAATTTATTGCAAGTAAACGTTTTTACTCGGGACTTCCATTTGTGGGAAAAACATAAAGATATATACATTTATTTATATTTATATATAAAATACAAAGACACCCCACGTATCCTAAGTATTTTGACTGCCAAATACGACATTTTGTAAGTAATACTATATACGTTCAAAAACAGGATCGTTAGTAATTTGTATAATATGGAAGAATGTAGAGTAACGTTGAATACAAAAGAAAAGTGGTACAGTATCACATTACCAGAAGTGGTTATCTGCTGAGTAATTGACGTATTTAAATTGTTTAAAGTAATTTAATTTCACATTAAAATATTGCATTAGGTATTTAATAATGTGCACGGTGGACATGATACTATAACTGACCTGTTAATTGCATGAAGATCATATAATGAATTTTCAATTTTTTTTAAATTAAAATAAATTGTTGTTCTCGGAACTACTTTTCTGTGTTATTTTCACAACATGTTCGGTGGCCGTCTCATATAAAAAAGTTGACGTATTACAATTTTAGCAAATAATTTACTATACAGACATATATTTAAACCTTTTTGTGATATTAAAATGTTATACTGTATGTATTTATTGCTAAAATCTGCTGTTTTTCGAGTACATAGGAATTTTAATTGGACGTTGAATAGCCTGTCAGAAATTAGAGTTTTCTGTGTAGGTTTAGTGATGTTTCTCATAACCTTTCTCAATTTATATTTATTTAAGGTAGCTTACGAGACATCCAAAATAACCCGGGAATGTCACAAACACATGCACACATAAATACACACTCAGATATATTCATACATGCATACATAGTGATTTGTGGTTTGTCGGTTTTTTGGGAAAGGATTCCGAACGATGGTGGTGCTAAGTGTTGCCACCCGTCATCTTAGATTACGTCACTTGAAGGCTATTCGGTTTTCTTTTCATTTCTTCTCAACACTTCTATACCTACAAAATCATCCAAAATTTCCCTATTTTATCTCTCAATCATTTTGAATTTTCCATTACAACATAAAAATTTTCCGACGCATCTACGAAAACTTAACCTCACTCGATGTACCCATATCCATAACCCATAGTTCCGAATGTCGTATCAAAACGTGCAGATGACGAGCACTTAGCATAAATATATATTGTACAATCGACAAAATTTTAAAATGTGTTTTTTACTTTAAATATGTTTTTTTTTTTAATTTTATACTTTAAAATCTGAAAATTTTAGGATAGTATTATTTTATAAATTTTCAGTCATATTTGTATTCAGTTTATGATAATTTTTAATGTTTACTTGTTTAATAATATGATAACTACAATTTTTAATTCTCCCTGACACTTGAATATTTGAAAGACGCTTTTGTGAACTATTTGTTTACTATTGTTTAATATATGTTTATTCCGTTTATAATTACTTTATGTAGCCTACATTTTGTGCTTTATGTAATTGTTTCCTATCAATTTATCGCTATCTCCTAACTCCGTCCCCTCTAAGTCGTCTATTATATATATATATATATATATATATATATATATATATATATATATATATATATATATATATTCGGTAATCCATTCGTATCAGGCAAATTTATTTTATATATTGTAGTATTTTTTAAAAAAAATTTATATTTTCTTGCATGCTTACCTGTAGTCACTGACCACTTCCTCTCAATCACACATCACTACACGAATGCCACTGCTTGCGTTAGCCCATTTTATAACAGAAATGTTTAATTTTTCCTTTTTAATTCTGGTAGATTAAATGTTCAGTACATTTCAAAGTTCTTAGTCCTTGGTATGTAGGGCCTACTCATTAATATGTTACGCATATATGATTATATAAAACGTTTATAACTACTTACATTGTTATATTGTTAGGAGTACAGAAATTTTGGGAATATACCAGGAATAAAATACTTTTGTCATACACACATGATTACACACGACTTTCATTGATTTGAATACGTCAATCATAGGCATTGTAGATGTTTTAGATGTCAAAGCGTTACAACTCAAACTCAAATGTTTATTCTTAAGTTACGTTATATTGCACAGCAATACGTCCGTTCTCAGTCTGCCAGTTGCCAGAAGATCTGCCAGGACAACCGGCGTCAACTCGCGACAATCGACACCGATTACTGGCGTATAACCTCGTCCCCATTTCCCCTGGACTCCAGCGTGTGTGATGTGTGTCACTGGCCACAAAAAACTAGTTTAAAGAAGCCTGCCTGGCTAGTAGTGTTACTGTGTTGCACTGGGTTAGTAAAACTAGCATATTTATAAAATTGCTCTCATTCGAACCCATTGTCTCAATCTACGAACAGAAATCGTGCATAACAATTTTGCTATTCGTTTTTATTAAGGCATCACACGGTCTGAAAATAATAGTTCAAAGCCTCTTACATGGCTGAAATATATTTTAGCTCAGCTTGACAGGATGTTGCAAAATTGCATGTCAATATTTTGGAGGAGCAATCCTCAAATCTAGAGGAACAAAAAATGATATGACCATAGGTCCGACAGTGCACCATTACTGAAATTCAGTTCAAAGTACAGTCCATCCCCTTAAAAGAATTCAATTTTTTGATAGTTGTGTTGGCATATGTTTCAAAGCAGTTGCCATGTGATAACAGTTCTTGCCTTTCCTAAATTTGGTTTGTGCACAAGTGAAAACCTGTTAAGTCCAGAAAGTAATTTTTTTTCAGGAAACCGAAAAAGTTCATATTTATCTCCTAATAGATATAAAATGTTGGAAAAATTAGTACGTATGCATAACGTTCAGTAGATTGAACTGACATTACTATATAAAATCGCAAGACAGAATATTTGTGGGAAATAAATATCATGCATTGGACTAAACAGCTTCTAGAACTGTAATGTGGACCTAACGGATTTTGTAACTGATAGGTATGACAAAATGGTGGACTTTGGTAATTAATGGTGTAATATATACATCTAGCATGTATATATAGCAAATATTAATATCTTAAAATAGGTATTTATTGTTTGTTTATTTGCTAGTTGTATGAGCTTAATCAGTGTTAACGTATATTTAAGTATGATATTTTTTGTATAGACTTTAAGTACAGGGAAGGATGTGTATATTTTTCTGTGGTTTAAGAAGTGTATTCCTTGTGCCATAGAGTAGTGCGAAGACTGTAGGTAAGACAGTTTAGCTAGCTATGTAAGGGGAGTTCTTGTTGGATCGCCGGAGGAGACGGACATGTTCCTTGGCATCGCACGAAGCCGTGACGCTTCCCAGGGACGCCGATATTACTGACACAGAGGGAGGACCGTGAGACGAGATCGGGCTCACAATACTGGAGGCTGTTATCCACGTCGGTGGCCTACGAGAAGATCGGTATTTTTGCCAGTTTAGTACTGAGGCAGGGTCAGCCAGCACCGTGTTTTTAGTTACATGGAAAGACAGACGTTAACAGCGAACTAACACTTTATTGGACTGTGCTGAAGTCTGCCTCTGTAGCAGAATGTCTACGGTAGTTAGTGGGTAGATGGCTTCAGTAGCTGTAGTATTTGATATTTTGTTTTCTTTTTCTCCCCATAGTTTTTTCGCAGTTATTTATCATTGCATTGGTTACACTGTACCTTCTCTTAGCCATTTTCTTATCCATTATATGTCGTTACTCACCATGCAAATTCAATAGATTAACATTGCAAAATTGGTCCCGTATCCACCGATTCTTCCCTGAGAGAACTGTGATATTAAATTTAATGCAATTTGTTTACATCGGTGAGTTGTTATTTAAATTTAGGGTTGTGTGTATTTATATTTGAAGTTTCACGTAGAAGTTTTATGAAGCTAGTCGGCCGAACCAGAAGTTTAGTTTTGTTGTTGAGTCTCATTGCTATTATTCCCAACCCGAAGATGACCGCATATAATAATATCACACAAATGTGTCAGTATATCACAATAGTATATATACCTATATCACAATGGATTGGATTAAAACAGCGTTTCAAAGCACACTGCTAATTTAACACACACATATATATGTGTGTGAATGTGTGTGTGTTAAATTAGCAGTGTGCTTTGAAACGCTGTTTTATAAATATGTGTGTGTGTGTGTGTGTGTGTGTGTGTGCAAAACTTGCAGAAACACTCTATATACAATTTATAACTGCAAAATGCCCAAAACATTATCATCTTTCGGAAGGTCTCCAATATCGTCCACGTCAGCTTCTTCATGACACTCTTGTGTTAAAGGTTCTTAGTCGCTGCAAAGCTACTTATAAAAGGATAAACTTTCATTCATATCATAGTACTCGTCATAGTGTTTCTGGATACGTTTTTTGACATCTTCCTGCTTGGCAGCTTTGACAACCGCTCTTTTGTTTACCAACTTACACAATCAATTTTTAAGTCGCAGTTATTATACTATCAACAAAGTATACCTACCTAATTTAGCTTATTTTTGTCAACATTCATTGAATAAATGCATTTAGGACATAACACTTTGATTCTGTAGTATGATATGTACGCATACAACGACTCGGATTTGACGACTTTTGCAGCTTGATCTGCTGGCGGACATAGCATGTTTTGGTACTGTTTTGGACGTGGACTTAACAAGTTTTGGAACTGTACCCACTTTTCAATCCAAATTTTAGTTGGGATAATGCGGGTTTTGTTTCTGTCTTGCTTCTTCAAACGATGTGTATTGTTGGGCTCTACAACATGGCGCAAAAATCCTAATTTCTAAAATTGGTGGATTTGACACGTTTTGGAAATGGATTAATCAAGTGCACTCGACTGAAAGTCGAATTGCGTAAAATATTAAGTCTTTCTTGCATATTTATAGAATTTGAACGTTCTGAAGAATGTCATAAGTACACAGTTGTACAGGAAAACACTTAAATTCTGATGTACAGTACAGTTTGCCAGTCAGATTAGTTTGTGCAAAATAACCCCTGATTTAGAGGGACGCTTTGTTTTTTCATTGAAACATGCGTTACACGGACGCCAACACAATTGTCAAACATTAAATTCTTACATGAGACAGACTAAAAATGATGTACAGTGCACTGCATGCGAACTGGATCGTGTTATTACTGTGAAATGCCATTGCAGCAAATATTGGCAACTACATAACAGTAGAGTCATATTTAACTGGACGGTAGGCATCATCCGATGTATCAATCCACAGTGACATTATCCAACTCGCGTGCCAGTCTCTGTAAGCCACGAGAACTGTAGCATAGTAACAGTACGTTCTTGGGCCTTTGTTCAGAAACATTTCTGATTCCTATAGATGTGACGATTGTTCCCCCAAAATATTGACTCCTAGTGACACAACATATGTATAGCAAAATATACTTCACATCCCAATACGATACTGACATCCAGTTCTACAAAAACATTGGTACAGACTTCAAGAAATAAAAATAATAGGATCACCATAAAGCCCTACTTTTTCAGCGGCACGTCACCAAACCTTGCACCCCAGATTACCACAAGTGATCAAGCTTGGTTGTGTTTTAGAAGCGGTAATAGACCTCAATGTAGAGGTTGTTGCAAAATTCCATGTCAATATTCTGTGGAAACAAACCTCACGTGTAGAGGAACAAAAAATGTTAAGAGGACGCACCGTTTCTGTGCTACAGTTCGCAATATATGACGCATGGTTGATAGCACGCGGGCAGGATCATGTTGCTGTGGAGCGCCATCGCAGCTGTAGGCCGGCCCGTACCAGGTGAGTCGTACGAACCATTGAATTGGACGCACACATTTCCCGCTCTAGCATCGAAGTGGATCAATCGTCGCGTGTGTATCACTGCAGGAAGGGGTTCAAAATGGATTGTTCCAATGTTGATTTCGTGTACGGGTTGGCAATGCTAACGACAGCGCCGCACAGCGTTTGTATCGTGCACGTTTCCTACAATGACGGTGTCCAGTTAGACGTACATTTGAAGGAACCCATCGCCGTCTTAGACAACACGGAACCTTCAAACTAGTCAATTGTGACAGAGGTAGGCGAAGACAGACGAGGACGCCAGCGTTGGAAGAGGTACTCCTGCATTAAGTGGACAAGAACCCCAGTGTCAGCACACAGAGAGTAGCTACTACATTTAATGTAGACCATACTCTGGCTTGTAGAGTGCTTCATGAAAACATGTTGATTCCATACCATGTACAGCGTGTTCAGGTCCTGACACCTACGGGTTTTCCTGTTCGTCGTACGTTTTGTTTTCGGTTCGGCGGACAATGCTTGAACAATGCCTTCTGTGAAATGGTCTTGTTTACTTATGAAGTCACATTTAAACGGGACCATATAATTAATTATCATAATGAACACATCTGGGCCCAGGAAAATTCTTATAATATGGTGCAAATACGCCACCAACAACAGTTCTCTGTCGATGTTTTGGCTGGTATCGTGGGTGACTGTTTATAGGACATTATTTTCTGCCACGAAGACTCGATGGCGAGACATACGCAGCATTCTTAACTAACAACATGCCTTTTTTATTGGAAGATGTCCCATTCCTCATACGACAGAACATGTACTTCATGCATGATGGATCTCCTACGCACTTCTCTGCCCATGCATGACGGCGCCTAGATGCAATTTTTGGTGAGTGTTGAATAGATAGAGGTGGTCCTATTCGCTGGCCACCCAGGAGCCCTGATTTGAATCCACTAGACTTTTATTTGTGGAGGCATTTAAAGGCACTTGTGAATGCAACCTCTGTAGACGACGAGGAAACACTTCGTAATCGTATTGTGGCTGGGTGCGACGTAATCAGAAATTCCCCAGGGATTCATCAGTGTATCCAGCAGTCGATGCTATGGCGGATCGTGTCATGTGTTTGTGCTTATGGAGGTAATTTTGAAAAAAAATTAAAGCCGTAAGTGCCAACGATATCGTTTAACAAGTTCCTAAAAATTGCCACAGTATAGTAACATGTTACGGACTGCTGTAATGGTGCCCCACAGCAACGTGATCCTGCCCACGCACTATCAATCATACGCCATGTATTGCGAACTGTAGCGCAGAAACGGCGCTTTTTCTGGCCTATGCCCACATAACACTTTTTGTTCCTGTACATGTGAGAATTGTTCCCCCAGAATATTGACATGGAATTTTGCAACATTACGTATACTATGAGCACGATACATTGGCGTGTGTGCAGGAATCAACTAACAAGATAATGTTGCTGTGACTTAAGAGGGTGAAAATTGAACAGTAGCAATCCTAGACAATAGTTTTAGCGAACGTTTTAAACACAATTGTTTCCAGTGTTACGAACTTCTGAGGCACAATCTCTGACGCCGGAACTTCGTGCATTTAACTGCGGCGCAAGATATCACGCGTAACGAATTAGTAATTCCGAATAAATATTTACTCATAAAGCTAGCAATTACCATAATCTAGGATTGTCATTGAGTATTTTATCCACATTGGCTTCGAAAAAAGCGTAGGAATCAATTTACGTTTTCAGCGTTTATTTACCTACCACACGCTCTTAAGTCGTATTACTTAAGTATTTGTGACTCGTCTCTTGAACGCTGCTGGCTAGATGTATATATACACGTACCAGTCTAATGCTTCCACAGACCACAAGAAGTTGTGTACAATCACTGCTTCGCACCGCTTCCGATGGAACACATTAACCTTTTTGCCGCTGTTCAAGGGCGCTTGAACGTATTTGTGTTTGGGGGGGGGGGGGGGTTACACGATGTCGTGGACCTGGATACTTTTTAAGGGCGATCGTATCATAATTGTTCTGGCACAGTGGGCCGTAACCAGAAGAGCGGGGTCCGGGGTCCTCACCAAGAAAATTTAATTTTCTATATGCAAATGGTGTTGTTTAAGCAGTTGTCAAACGTTAATATACAGGGTGAGTCGGGAGGAAAGGTACATGCTTTTAGGGGTGATAGTACTGGTGATTCTGAACAAAATGTCTCTAATAAACATATGTCCTTTTATTAACCGTTTCAGAGAAACCGATTGAAAACAACAAGGAACGGGACAAGTGCAGGTGACGGTAAACACGCTACTGTTATCTTATGTTGTGTGTAATTTTGTACATTTCCATACGGTGGCTTTCTAAGCATGGTGCAGTTTTTCACCTCAGTCTCAGTCCTACAGTGCTTGCTCTAGTATTGGGAACTACAGTGTTGTTACATGTACAGTGAATACATTTCAGTTTAGCCAAAAATGCCACAGGTCTTCACACATGCAGAGTATGCTGACATGATGTTTGTCTACGGTTTCTCCGATGGGAATTCTAGAGCCGCTGTTCGTGAGTACGAACGACGATTTCCTAATCGCAGAGTTCCAGATATAGCTGATTAAGAATAAAGTGAGCACTCAAAAAAGCCCTGATTAATTTCTATTTTCTGCCAGTTTATATATTTCCGCTGCATGTAAACATCAACATTGCCACGTGCTGTTATTTATACAGGCTTGTACAATGTTTACATTTACGTTACACTGCTCCGATAAATTTTAGCTAAAATACGTACTCATTAAATGCAGGGGTGTTGAATATGTGCTATACTCAGTTGTAATCTTAGTTATAAATACACGCGTGTAAACGTCTTATAATATCGGTTTCCCTGCGTCTACTCTAACGGAGCTATTACCGGTACGATTCTCGTAAATGTATGCACAATATATTCGAACTTTTAAATTAAACCGCCACTAAAACACGCACGGCACACGCAACCCAAGAATTCAAGTTCCAATAAGAGTTAATGGACCTGGCGCGTGAGACGTG
Organism: Medauroidea extradentata; assembly: GCA_003012365.1. Classification (NCBI taxonomy): domain Eukaryota; kingdom Metazoa; phylum Arthropoda; class Insecta; order Phasmatodea; family Phasmatidae; genus Medauroidea; species Medauroidea extradentata. The sequence goes on along the minus strand of PNEQ01099759.1, from coordinate 25,482 downwards.
CTGTAGCGTGGTACGTATAGCCGTTTTTCATGTATAGTTACTAAATATGTTTCTAACGCGTTTATCTACTAAAAGAAAACACACTTCAAATTAAGTCCCTGTGGTTTTAAAAATGCAGTCCGATAATTAAAAGCATGATTATCAAGCTCTTCAAAAGTGCTAAAAATGACTTTTTCACGTTGCTGTAGCTGAGAAAATATCAACCGTAATCGTAAAACAAAATCATAGAAACCTGCATTGGACTTTACCACATACTTTGCACAAATAAAATCATAGGGCCATCGCTTGAAGTCCCGTTGAAAAACTGTTACTACGTAAACACTGCACGCTAGTTTAGTACTCCGCGCCTAGAGGCTATGAGGTGTTTGACGCACGGGTTATATTCGACTTATCGCCTTCCCCGTTTCCGCGCCTCAAACGTAAAAAAAAAGCTGCGGTCGACTAACTCTTAAGCATACTGCAATGGACGACGACGCACGTAAACATAAACAATAAATAACGTATTTTCTTAATGTGTGAAACGGGGAAAAATGCTGTTTCTATTTCCAGATACTCAGGCTGGCGATCATAAAACAAAACTACTTACATTTCTATTGAGTTCACATAATTTAGCAATGATATTCATAAACAGTCACTTCTAATACTTTTGAATGTGTTTATCAGAGGCCCATGTTCATTACACAATGGACAAACAAACTGAATGACGCAATTTGCGTCAAAGCGAAGTGGTAAAAACCTGACTCTGATGCCATTTGTCGGTGAAATTTTAAACTACCTCTGTGGCGCGAAGCGTTAGCGGCACGTGCCAAAGATAATCGACTCGGTTGCGTCGCTTTGTGCTGGCGCTAATTAAATAAAATTATACAGTCAGTTGGTATGTCAGTAATAACTAAAATAAATATTTTTAAGTATATTAAATACAGAGAGGTCGTTTGCATTTGAAGTTGTTTCACTAATGCTGTATTCAGATAAGAAAATACACGGAACTACATGCAATTATTCGCTACCAACCATATAGACCATAATGTTACTGTTGTTAATGTTGACTTATATGCAGTAGTGGCGAGTCAGTTTTTTTTTTTTTTTCAAAGGTTAATTCTTTAGTGCTCACTTTATTCCGAATGACCTATATCAGGGTATTTAGCAGGGTGTTCGCAGGATTGCGTGACCGTGGTACGCTTCCTAGAGTAAATGTTGTATCCGAACGTCCCGTACAAGCTCTTAATGAAGCTGATAACATTCTTCAGGCACTAGAACGCAGCCCAACAACTAGCTCGCGACGAATTGCTGCTCAACTTCATATTCCACAAACAAGAGTGATACGCACAGTACACGAGCGGGGTCTGTATCCATATCATCGGCAGAGTGTACGACATCTGCATGAAGATGATGATGTCCACCGACAAGAATTCTGTCAGAGGATCATTGTCTATGATCGATTAATTCCACGTATTCTGTTTACTGATTGAATTAACATTTACCCGCAACGGAATCAGCAACAAACGCAACTCTCACGTATGGGCAGGCGAAAATCTACACCCTACTGTAGAAAGGAATTCTCAACGACGTTTATCAATTAACGTGTGGTGCGATATTATTGATGATCAACTCAACGGTCCAGTAGTTTTAGATATTCGTCTTAATGGAGTACGGTATCTTGATTTTCTTCAAAACGTGTTACCAGAATACTTGGAGGATATCCCTTTGGCAACAAGAGCTCGTATGTACTTTCAGCAAGACGGAGCTCCTGCACGTTCTGTACGGCCAGTGACACAGTACCTCAACGAAACGTATCCTGGGCGTTGGATCGGTCGCCATGGAGTCATTGGTTGGCCACCGAGGTCAACTGATCTTACCTCATATGATTACTGTGTGTGGGGTTGGCTTAAAAGCGAAGTTTACACGTGCAGGGTGGACACAAGAGAGGAACTTCTCGCTCGTATTTACCATGCTTGTGCTCAAGTACAGAATGTACTAATGAGCTCAGATCAGCAACACAGCAGCTGTCTATCAGAGTAGCAAAATGCATTGAAGTTGGTTGTTGTTTTCATTAGATTTCTCTGAAACTGTTAAGAAATGGACATATGTTTATTAGAAACATTTTGTTCAGAATCACCAGTACTATCACCCCTCAAAGCATGTATATTTCCTCCCGACTCAACCTGTATAATATACACTGGGTAGAAATCTTAGTATCATTAAAGGTGTTATTTATAATATTATGCCATGAACTTAAGAAAAATAATTAAAATTATTTATGAATGCAGCATTTCTTCCAAATGTCTTTACTGCAATGTATATAGTAATAATTTTGTGAGCATGTTAGTCATGGAAAATTACAACAGAACCATAAAAAATGCTCGCGCAACCGATCGTTCCAGGTATTCTACATGCACTAAAATCACGGGTTACGTAATGCTCTAACAATTTTGCAAACATTTGAACATTTGAATTCTCATGCAAATTTTGTTAAAATTTCTACATTAATGTACATAATTCAACTTTATATTTTGGAATTTCCTGAATTTACTTATTAAAATCTTTAAATACCTACATAATATAAGATTTAGTGAGCAATTTAATCTTAATGCATCATTACTTGGAATAATTAAGTTATATGCCTATTGGTGTGCACGAAGACGATCAAGGAATACCTGGCTAACAAACTCTTAATCTCTGTTCACTATTAAAAGGAAGAAAATACGAGAAATTGTGTTTTAGATTATTCCTCCATGTCTAGCAAAATCTTCCAGCTATAATTGTTTTTTTTTGCTTCAGAACAATGATTACGCCAACGTAAATACTCGAAAAGTAGTTTCAGAATTTTTCTAAATTTTACTCCCATGAGAGGGAAGGGGAGAATACATATTTTTTATTGGTTTGAAACGTTTACGTAGCTGGAACCAAATGGGCTATATTTGCGATTTGTACGTCACTTGGATGCTTATACAAATATCTGATGGGATTTCAAGACGTTTCGAAATTCGATATTTTAGGGGGTGGAAAAATGTAAAAAATATTTTCGATTACTCGTGCATGTCTATTGAACCATTTGAGATATCTAAATGATTTTGGTTCCAGAATTATACTGCTTGCGAAAATACCCAAAATACCATTTAATGATTTTGCCAAATTCGACACCATAAGGAAAATAATTCGTAAAAAATGTTTTATTTCATAAACGAAGTATATATCGACAGCGACACCATAAATATTTTAGATATCGGTGCCATTTTTGCTTAAGAACGATGCTACTTGAACACCTAGAAAGTAATATCACGATTGTTTAATATTCGACATCTACGGTGGTGAATAATGGTGTAAGAGGTCTAAAGTGTTTTCAACGAATCGTTGATATATCGTGGACTCAACGGGCCATCATCATGTTTTACAAGTCTATGAGACATCCACAAAATATTCTAACATGTTATTCAAGGGGTTTTCTAAATACGTTCTCTAAGGGGGTGAAAAGACGTGGAAAGTGTTTTATAAATATCCTCGATATCGTTCGAACCATTCGAAATACAGATAGGTAGGTAAGTGGGCTTGATGTTCCGTCAACAGCGTGGTTACAACTTGGTAGAATGAGGATTCGGCCATGGTGTTTGTCAAGAAACCATCCCAGCATTCGCCTGAAGCGATTTCGGGAAACCATAGTAAACTGAAATCAGGATGGCCGGTTCGATGCTCAAGTCCTCCCGAGTGCTAGTCCAACGTGATACCGTTTCGCCGCCTTGCTCAGTCATTCGAGATATAACGCTACTTTTCGCTTCGTGATGATTAGGTAAATGGTTGTATAAATATTTCAGAATATTTCTAAATTCGAACTCTCTAGGTTGACATGTTTTTCCTTCCAATCGATCGGCGATTTAACTGTGACTACGTGTTATCGTCTTAATTTTCAGTTCAATTGGATACTTATACAAATGTTTGTCTACGATATGTAAGTAAGATTATTCGAAATTCGACCCCTAAAGGAACTAAAGTACGTAATATTGGTTTTCGATAAGCCAACGATATATATCTAATCAGTTGAGATATCCAGGTGTTGTTTGCTTCAAAATTACGCTTACGGAAATATCCAAAGAAAAGTTATATACGTTATTTACTGGATAAAATAACTTAATTATCAGGGGGCTTAGTTTGTAAACTTCCAAAAGAGACAAACCGAAAAGCAAGTACGACCAGCGATAAATAATTTAAACCGGGATTACATTCTGCAATTCTATCGATATGCATTGTCGTAGGGCCTACAACCTTTGTGTGACTCGACAAAGAAATTTTTATTTATTGCATCGGTTATCATGAATACTTTCGACGTTACATGGAGCAGGCAGCCTATAGATCATTTCTCAATTCTCTATTAAACACTGTGTAAACGTGTGCAACGATAAAACTCACTGATGTCACTGAAAGCAGTTCTCCCTTTATGCAGAAGATGGTCTGAATATAAATTATACCCTCCGCCCTTCCTAATTTTCCCCCAAGGTGGGTGTAAATTTCCACCATATGTATTCAGAAGTATATATTTTGATAGTAGAGTACGAGTAAGGACATGTAGCGTTACATTATTTTAAAAAAATGCGAAGCAAATTCATATTTCATCTTTTAACTGCTTTTCAGTAACATAAATGTAGGAGGGTACACATTATATATTGTACACCACCTCCAAAATTTGAGGGGTTACAATGTACCCGCACCCCCTGTTCCGCACCCCTGCCGCTGATTACTGTGAGCGTAGGAACGATACGAAACTTGCTGCGTGTGGCAGTGTAACCTTCACGAGTCAGTATCCTCCTTACGTGTTGATTAATTAGTTTTCCTGGTCTATTTTGTGTTTCACGAACGCAAATTACAAAAGTAATGTGATGGAAACATAGTTATTGATCTTACCATTCACTAGACGTACAAGAAGTGAACTACGAACACATAATTATCACTTTTTTTATTAAAGTTAACAAAAATTATTAGTTTTGTTAAATCTTATTAAAAATACATATTTATGATTTTCTTCGTATACGTCTACTGAAAGGTAAGATCAGTTGCTATGCTTCCATTGTGGTACTTTTAGGATTCTCAGTCGCTACACAAAAAAGGCACGGAAAGCCGATAAATAAACACATAAGAGGGATACTGACTCATAACGCTGATTCGCATACCCTCTCCCAACGATCTTCGCAACTGTAACACGTTGGTCTCGCGTTTTCCATGGTTTCCCGAAATCGCTCCTGGCCATTGCTGGCATGGTTCCTTAACAAAGGCCATAGCAGCTTCCTCTCCCAGTTTATATCATTTAGTTAAGTTGTGTGCTACCGCCTCTAATGACCTCGCTGTCGACGACAGTAAAGTCCACTTACAAAAACATTCGTTTACGTTCGCTACGTCGTCCATTGTAAACATCAGGGACCATACATTATGAAAGATTTGTACCGTACAAACAATTATTTGTTTCGTAAAACAGAAAAACATAATTCACCATTTATACTCATATTGAGATATTCGACTATCTTCATTAAAACATGAATTTATTTTCGTCTACATATCAGCCGAATGTAGTATTCTATTCCATCATAATTCGTATCTACTCCAAAATTATATTTACCGTATTTTATACAATAACCTTTCTATAAAACTTACAGTATAAAGGTTGCAGATATAACACTAATTTGTTTGTAGTCACTGATTAGCATCGCTTTCCTCAGAACACTTTCGCTTCGGCACTGTTTTGACCTCTAGTCAAGAAGTTGGTGCTTATTACAATGTACATAAAAAAATTAGCATCCCCAGAACTAAAGGAAAAAATTTACATTGCATATATAAGCTGGGTATTATTAGTGAACTGTTTTTTGTTGAGAGGAATACTAAACTGTTCACATTAACGAGAAAAATAAACTTATTTTTAAATGTAAATTCTAGTTTAGACCACACACTGTAATCACAGCTTTATGCCTCAGTATACGAACTCAAAATTAAACTTTCCTTTTAGACAGTATATTAAGACCACAGTTTTAGACATCTGTTTGAGACCTCACTATTAGACCCAAGGCTTAGAATTCACTTCAACACATCAGTATTAGACCTTTGCATTAGAGCGCACTGTTTGACATTTTTAAAATTTACTTTATGATATCATTACTAAACTTTTCTTTATACCACACTTTTTTACCTCACTTTAAGACCAAACGTAATTATTTGTTAAGAAAAATTTAAGTTTATAACGCACTCGGATTTATTTTAATGTTTTATCGCGTTAATTAAATAAATAATTTAAGAGCCGTTGTTTCAAATAATTTTGAAAATTAAAGATCATCTTTAGTTTATGGTGGAAGGAGGATATATAAGTCTATGATTTTTTGAAGTTTAAATATCTAATTCAAAGCCAATATATACGTAAGATCCAAAGTTATACATTTTTAAATTTCAACAACCAGTACTATATTAGGTTAAGACTGAAGTATTCTTTTGTCAGCAAAAGTGACGAGGGAAAATACCGGTAATACTTTACAAAAAATATGTAACCCTCTCTAATGAATTTGATAAATAATTGTATTTTAAGGTTATATCATATTCCAGTAAATAACTATACATAAGGGTTTAGCATACTAAGACATGCTCAATATACTAAACGTTACATTTTCTACTTTAAGTTAATTATGTACAAATGTTATAGCTGAACGCGAAGAATATCAGTCCAAGACCCAAGGTGTAAATTCTGCTGCGAGATCTTCATGGCATTGACTGAATGATGACATACGAAGAAACAATGTGCAATCTATTCCGGATGATATTAAATTGTAAAATATGTTCTAGACTGTTTACAAAAAAAAATTACTGATATACGTCAAGACCCGCAAGGATCTACTGGAAACATGCGTCCCATGATAGTAGTTCCACTGATAAAGTGGGTACTAAGTTCACAAAACACGTTGGTTTCATGGTTTTATATATTCAACAAGTGATAATCACAGTGTAGTGCAATAAGCTCATGCAAAATAAATACTATTTAAACTTAAAAAAAAAAACTGCTGATATGTATAATAATGCAGCTAAAAAAAGTTGAATGATACACGAAAGAAGAGAAAAATTTAGTAATGAGAGGAAAACCCTGTATCAACACACTCACGAGAATCTTCCCAGCAAAGAGATGTTGCCAAGTAAGATGAAGAAGATGGAAGACGAACACGCGGGCTATGAATTGCCTGAAGACTCTAATAAACTGGTGGATAAACTTAGAGCCGTATCTATAAACGGCTTTCGAATTACAACCAACTGCTCACCAATGCTTTCTCTATGGGGAATGCAGTTGTCTGTCATTCGAAAGACGTTTATAGATACGGCCCTTAGACTTTTGATACATTGGCGAAGCATGGTCGTGTTCCAAGGCAAGCGGTATTATATCCGACTGTACACTTTAATCACGTGACAGATATGTTTCATACGCCTATGTATTAATGGAGAATTCGTTCCATGTTACGCTACTGGCTGTGGAGTGTAGGCCAACCTTCCTGTAACTGTCTAAAGCCTACTACACAGGGCATCTTTCTTAAACAAGACGATGAACACCTTGTTCACGTCGACGTATGGAGGACTTGTATCGCGGCAATGGCCACCGAGCATACAGTGGTAAGCACACAAGGACTTGTATACTAGCTAGTGCGCGATAGGAACGGTTCTATTTTTCGTTTCCTTTCTTGTACAAGTCGAGTGTAAACAAACCATCTTATGTACATGTAACTGTTTTCAAACAAAATAACTTACAAAGATAAAGGATTTTGAAATAGATAGCGTATATCTGGACAAAAGAAGCCATTGAAGGAATATTGGCGGATTGTGCAACACGACACGAAAACCAGGTTAACTACTGTCGACAATTAGGCTTACCCCCAATACCACAAATACAGTTTTTAAATCGGCATTCAAAATTTTATATTGTAAAACTTCTTATACAAGGAAGTTGGCCTCGTGAACTAAGCAATTAATTTTATAGCATAGGCTACTAGCTAGAATGCTAGTGCCCACATACATAAATGCCTTAGATGCTCAGCTTTATGCACACGAATGATGCTCGTGTGTACCATGGTCATTAAAGATTCCTCATACAACTCAAAAGTTGTGTATAGTCATTGCTAAAATCAGCTTTTTTTAGAACACTTCTCTCTTCCCCAATGTTTTAACATCCATACAAGAAATTGTGGAATAATTACCATGTATGTAAAATATAATGGCATCCCCAGAATTTAAGGAAAGAAGTTACATTGAATACATAATCTAGCTAATATCTGTAAACGGTTTATTGTTGATGTAAATATTAAATTATACATACAAACGGGAAAAGTAAACGTAATTTTAAAAGCATTTGGTATTTAAAACATGACCTTCAACATTCTTAGCACACTGTAATCATGAATTCGGTCTGATGGAAAGATAATTTTGACATTCTTTGTGTGGTGGACGTAAAATTATTATTTTAATTTAGCTGGAGTGCGTAAGACTACATAAATTGTTGTCAGTTTACACTCATACATTTTGTAGACGGTGAGAGTAGTGAATAATTAAGACTGGGTAGCAATTTAAATCGTACGTTCTGAAAGTAAGTTTGTAAAGTACGTATACTCTTGTAGCAAAGCTGAGTAAAGTGTCAAAATAATGTCGTGCAGTGGAGAAATCTAACTGTTTAATTGTTTCTTCTAGTGACGATGATAAATTGAAAGGTTTAACAGTGTCCTCAAAACATGACGTCTAATTGTGAGGTTTAATACTAAGGTCAGAAAGTTAGATATAATACTGGTGTCTAACGTGAGGTTAAAAGTGAGAACACACATGAGGTGTAAAACTTAAGTATAATACTGATATCCAAAAATGAAGCTTTTAATGGTCAAATAATGAGGTCTAATGTGAAGTCTGCAGTGAGGTCTAAAGTTAGGACTAAACGTGATGTAAAATAGTGAATTCTAAAAGTCACGCCTCGTATTGAGGTCTTATACAGACGTATGTGTACTACAAACACTATGGTCTAAAGTGTAGTTCTCTTAATCTGAGGTCCACAACTGATGTCTAATATTGAGGCCTAAGAGGTCTAATATCGAGGTCTATGAGTGAGGTTAAATCACTAAATATAATAGTGAGATCCAAAGTTAAGTCTTAAGAGAGGTCTACAGCGAGATTTAACAGTGAGGCCAATACTTGGTCGAAAAGTGAGATTTATTACTGAGGACAAAACTGAGGTCTAAAGCGGGTCTTAGATCTAATATTCAAGTACTAAGAACAAAAATAATGTTTAAAGTGAGTTCGTATGTCTAAAACTATAGTTTAAAAATGAGATCTTACGTTAAAGGTTTAAAGGTGAAGACTCAAATTAAGGTCTGAAGGTGAGGTGTAAAGGCGAGATCTAAAGTAACGTGTAAAATTGAGGTCTAAAAGTGAGGTTTAACAACGAGATATAATAATGTCTATGAGAGAGGTTTCAAACCTAAGTCTTATACCGTCTTCTGAAAGTGTGGTCTGAAAGGCCTAATAATGAGTTCTAATACTGTGGTCTAATAGTGCTGTTAAATAAAGAGGCTGGAAATGAAACGAATCGAATATCGCAAGTAGAATTGTAATGGTCAGTGTCGTACACGCACACAAACACTGTGGAGTCTAGGTGGTGGATAGGGAACGGGGCGAGGTAGTAAGTTAGTAATCAGTGTCGAATGTCGCGAGATCATGGGTGATAGGTTAGCAGTTCTTCGGGCAACTAGCAGTCTGGCAATGGACGTCTTACTGTGGCATATTACAGAATTTCGAAATACATATTTGATTTGATGTTTATAATGCTTCGATATATAAAATATTCGCAACTGCGTTGTGTCTATGCTCAACGAGTTCAAGTCAATGGAAAACGTATGATACCATATGTACATAAAAATATCCAATATTACAACATTCATAACTGTAGGGTTCATTCCAAAGTACGTGTTTCAATACCAGAGACCGGCAATATTAATGTGTAAATTTTTCAATTGTGGAATAATTAACGATATTCACTACACATAAACCTATGTGAACTAAAAAATTATGAAACATTTCGTTTATATAATAAATACTGCTATAAGTAGATATGTGCTCGAGAAGAAAGGGTTAGTTGTTAGAGAGTGGGACCTAGATCCAATGATACGAAACATAAAAAATTCTATTTAACAGATTTCAAAAGTTTTCAAAATTTTTAATTAAATATTATCATAGAATTGCCGTAAAATAATAATAATAAGTTATGTGTCTTTGAAAGTATGCGTGAAAAAAGAACAAATAAACTATATGGGAATCAAGTGGAAGTGTTTAAACAAAATGTCCCCTCTTTTAAAACAGATTAGAATAGTAAACCATGGTATTAGCAATGCGAAAAGCTTAGGGGAATGCCAGGAAATGCCACTCAACTGTAGATCAAAGATATTTCACAACTTCACAACGTGTAGTCTACCTATAGTCATATTCAGCTATATCCCAAAAGAAAAAACAAAATAAGCCAACACTCCTATCACCTAACCCTTCGAAGTGGGTTCTGTCAGAGCTGTCTAAAGTAAGATCCTATAAGGTGCTACTAGTTTGTTGTGTCTGAGAGGTTAGACACAAAAACCACAAGAAATAAAATAAATATGTTAAAGTGGAAAATTTTAATATAAGCATTTTAAAAGCGTTCAAGCTGTACTTCACAAATTTACTCACTCTGACTGTAGCCTGAAGATGGGAGAGATGACCGAACTAACAGTTATAAAATGAGAGAAAACAATCTCATATTGTCATCTGCTCTAACGATGTGGTTGAGTCGTGGTCTTCAAGCTGGCTGAAAGGAGTCGTCACAGGCAGCAGGCAGCGAGGCTTTCTTCACTGTAGCCCTATGTCTAGTGATGAATATTCTGCATGAAAGTACTTAAATAGTGTAATACAAGAGTCTTTCCTGATCGTTGACAACAGGCGCCACCTTGAATAGATCAGGCCTGGTTGCAAACTATTGGCTGGGAGACTTTGAGCGAGGACGTTGGAGAGTGACGGTGACACGATAATATAATTTTAGAGAGATTTTTTCTAAACAACACATATGAAAACATGTGTGTGGTAGTTAACAAACATGATGGCAATTCCTTTGAAAAAAAAACCCGGGGTTGTGGCATGCAAATTATGTTAAGTCAATGGAGTATCATATCACTGGTGGGCGCGTGGTCAATGTGATTTACGCCAAAGGAATTTGTAGTTGATAGTTACTTCTACCAGTGGAATCATCACATTAGTTAATATATGAAAATTATATTTGGGAAAATACCTGCGGAAGTCTTGGGGAAGACACGCAATAAAACCTTGAAATGATTTAAAGACAACAAACTAAAATTATAAAAGATTCAAATAAATTTAAAAATAAAAATATCATATATGTAATAGTCTGTATTTTAGCAACTTACAATTTTGACTTTACAATGTACATTTCAGCACGCCAGATTTTGTAATAGTTTGTTTTAAACCAGGCCTAAACATTATAGTTAGTTAAATGGTGTATTCTTCGAAGTAAGACGTGCGCATTGCGGAAATATGTACGTTAAATGTGGGAGGGAAAAAATATTATTTAATGAATATTCAATATAAACTTTAGTTTAAATTTTATTAAATTATGTATTTTGTTTCAAATGAGTTCATATTTTGAAATATTAATACAACAGTTTACTTAGTTTATTTAGGCTACCTTAATGTTAATAACAACTTTCAGACTATGTAGCGGACAGTGCAGAGATAATGGTCAGCACTTAGTCATGAGGTGTAGGGCGCTGAGGTGAGTATAGAGCAATGTCAATGTTAGGGCGGGGTAACTACGAGTAGCACGAGAAAACCCGCCAGCTAACGATTTCGATTTTGAGAATGAGCGCAATAATTATTCATGTTGAGCTAGAAGATAACTATGTTATTAATTGTTTCATACGAAAATATGATAAAATATTCATCATGATTTGTACCATGGGCGGCCCAGAGGTATTATGAGACACGTCTCGTGATACTTAAAATTTTTCCAATTTAAAAGTTACATTCTAAGTTATTGTAAGGCAGTTTATAGAGTTCGAATTAAATTTTACGGAAAAAATATTTATGGGCACTGGCCACTGCTAAATGAAATAAAGGCATGTTGTTAGTTAATTTTATTCAGGTCGGAGTTCCAATAGCAGTAATAGCACGTCAAGAATCTGTCTTCCGCCAGACATATTTAAAACACATATTATTAATGTGGCCAATTAAGAGATATCATAAAAATTTTCTAAAGAATAAATAACTAGCAACCATGTATGCGCAAAAACTTATTTGTGTCATGCTATAGAATAAGAAGCCATCGTCGTCAATGAAATCTAATACTGTTTACACGATTTTTATTATCTCAGATATTTTGGTGTGTATTTTTCATGTAGATATCATAAAAAGATTGTTCTCACAATCTATGACTAATTCAATGTCAAACAAAAGTGAAATATTACAAAATACGAGGAAATACTGCAATTACCGAACGAAGATGCCAACAGACTTCCACTGCCAGATCACAACGTATTAATTCCAATCGCTCGTATAGAGTTTACCAAACGTTAGTCAGAAATAATAAATTAAACTCGTTGTGTAATTTGCCAATGTAAGGACACTATAGCTGGTTCCGATTACGAATCTAAAGGTAAATTACTTATGTGTTTATTTAAACCTTTAATTTCGAAAAGTTAATTGGTCCAAATGGATGTAACAGATAAAACTATAAACTTTTTATTCGAATAATTCTTTCGTAGTTGAGGCATTTACCAATTCCAGCAAGCACATCAGCTGGCAAGTGTTTTAAGTGGGCTCACAAATAATATATTTGAGATTTTATGCATGTGTGAGACAATGTTTAATTTGTAGACGATACTTGAGAATAAGGGCCGGTTGCACAGTTTCGCGAGGATAGTATTATAGTTTTTTGGAGAGAGAGGCATTTAGTCACCAACTTTTGTATGATCGATACGTAGCGGATGTTGTCGTTGGCCTAGCGGTTTTCTTAGGGTACGCCTGTTTCCGCTGCTCGTCCCCCCTCATCTCACCCTGACCTTTCATCGGGCTAACAAAGCGACAGGCATGTCCCTTATTTTAATATTTAACAAAATAAGTGAAGGGGAAAAATTCACAAATGGCGGGTAAAAATATTGATAAGCTGAAATTCGAGCCAGTTTTGGACACAATTAAAATGATATTTCTCCATAAATCTACACACTCACCACCTTTATGGCTTTTGTCCTACGCCACATAAGTAAACCGATTTGAAAGTTCTTTAATTACCGCTTTCTTATATCTTTGTTATCATCCAATGTAACTAAAAAGTAACAATAATATTAAATCCATTGAATTGTTATTGTTTTAAGAAAACGTTTCTTAAATTTGTACGAAAAAATAATTTTTTTTATATTTGAGAACTGCAAAATGTTAAGTTTTATTGTAAAGGTAAGTTTATGATTTATAGTGGCATTAATGTTCTGGATATTATGACGTATTAATGCTTATTTAAATTCCGAACGATATATAGGCCTACACATAAGGGACCTTGAAGTAGACACCCTAAATATGTCATAATGTGTGTGCCGGGCTATTTTCTCGTACTTTTACCACCGTCTGAGTGCACGCCTGTAGAGAGGATTTTAAACATATTGGAGTATTTTAAACAGTTTGGGTACCGGTGTTGTTCAAGAGTGCTTTCATGTCAATATTGACTGAGAGGACATTTGTGGTATCATATAATTACTCAAAACAGTTTTTGTTATATTTCATACCTACGATTTAAGTGAGATTAAAATCTAGGTAATTTAGCTGTTAACTTCTGCAAATTTTACGTTTTAAAGAGTGAGAAATAAATATCTAAGAAACTTACGTTTATAACAAAATTTATATTCATTCATTGCCATTGCTATAACTTACTCAAAACAAGTTTCGACATTTTTCTATAAAAAATTTAAACAACTTCCCCGTAAGTATTTTTTTTTTGTTTCTTAAATAATATAAAAAGTATTATTAACATTATTCATATAATATTGCCTATAGTCGGTACTGTGATTTTTCTTATACATATTTATTTAAAAAGTTTCCATGTAAAATATGATTACCATTGTTTTCCGTGGTAAAAATTTCTTAATAGGGTATTTATTATTTTAAGGTAACGCTGTTGGAAACAATTACATTGTTAAGTGCGGTAATAATTAATTTTACTGTCCGAATCATTTAGAAATGCGTGTTATTTTTAAGAGAAGAAGCATGTGCTGCAGATGTCTTTTGCAGTGTCAGTTGAAATTTTCGGCTCTAAAATGTGTTATGAGCGGTAATCTAAGAATTTTAATGTGGATGTTCAAGGTGAGACTGTTGAAAGCACAAGTGTTAAGCTTGTCTTTTAAGTTAAACCTTCCTTTCCTGGATTAAAAGCACACACTTCATTTTAACCCCGGCCTCATGTCGTTCATAGCTATTCTGCTGAAGCGGAAAGAGCTAACTTTTATTTAATTTACGTAATTGTGATTTTTAAATATAACATTAGCGTAGCGTTGTTGTTTACTTTCTTTGTGACAATAATACTACATATTTACCTATCGGCACTTAAGGTGCATAAACTCATCTGGCTACTAGCGTAGGGATGGCCAATTCTGTTGCTAAAGCCTTTAAGTGAAGATGCTTGCCACTTGAAAGTAAATGCAATTTATCTAGCATTAAGTTTTAAATTAGTCACGGTCTTGCTGTGTAACGCAATTCGGTATTTTATTAACAGAGATAAGATAATAAATTAACAAGAAAATTCTTCAGTAAATTCTTGGTTACTAGTTTTAAAATTTAAGGCGGCCACATTTTTCTGGATTGGTACATAAATTTTCTTTACATATTTGAATTTAAGTTTTAAAAAATCTTAACCTACTGTTTGGCAACATTCTGACAAATTATGTTGCCAAAGTGATGTAATCTGAAGGCAATACATAGCGCTGAAAAGAAACGTGCAGATTTTCTGGCGTCATAAATAACCGGCAAAATTTATTTGTTCACGTAGTTGACAAAACAATGTTTTGTAAACGATTACACATATTTATATTTTTTCAATGGCACCCCAAAATCACTATTTCTACTTGTATATTCAATTTAAATTTTTTTGCGTCGCGCCTTTTTTAAAAAATTATGCGTAGAAAACCAATTTTAAACTCATTCAATAGAATTTTGTACCAGAACCAATGAGTCAACAGAAACTATTATATATATATATATTTTTTATATTTATTTATTTATTTATGTATCAGTAATTTCAGAAACAACACGTGTCACTATTTTTCGCAAAATGGGATCATTCCGTGATGTGTTTCTGTACATGAATCTCGACAGTTCCATGCATAAACCAGGCATATGCGATGCCTAAAAGTGTTATTTACGAGACCCTACAATATCACAGTCGCTGCAGTAACGACACTTGTCAATGACAAATGCTGCTTCTCTGTGCACTAGCTGAACAAAGTTCTAGTCACCTCTATGTAAGCGAATTTTAAAATGTATTTCACATGTTGGCACACCTGGAATACTATTTATTTATGACCAGCTGCTAGCCATGTAGTGTATAAGTGAAAATGAGTTTAATGAAGATTGAAAAAGGAAAGGACAAAGAAAGTTGTTTAAGTGTGATGTTATAAAAATGTGAGAGTTAAAGGCGAAGGTTACACCAACTATAAAGGCAATATAGTACTAGCGACTGTTCAAGGTAACGGTCACAAGTTTCCTCTCTTGCAACTGTTAGGTTTTAAATTGTTAAACAGTAAAATAAACTATTAATAAAAATGTATGGCAAGTGTCAGTCGTTTGTGACTGTAATTTATACAAATATTACTGTTTGGAGTAGTTCAGTTGTATATGATTGTTGTTCCACTTCATAACCTTCAGATACTGTTTCCCACAATATAAACATAGTGATACATGATTATACACAAGCTTTTTGGTTTGATTGTTTTGTCTATTTACCTTCCTAGCGATAAATTATCTTCTGATTAATAGAATAAAATTATTCTGTATTAAATTTGTTTTCTTTATTATTTCGCAGGTGCAGATACAGGTGTTTTGACCGGGTCCCTGTTCGTGAGAGAAGAGAAATCCTCGAGAGATTCAAGTCATTTGAGACAAAGAATGAGCAAGATGTCTAATGTTTGAGGGACTCTTTGCTTTATGCGATAAAATACAGAGGCATTCTCGTCGAGGTGATAAACACAAGCCAAAATCGTGCTCGTTCATATATAGTGTCAACAGCTCAAGTGGTACGGTGCATGTTTGTAAAATGGTATTGATTAACATACATGCTGTAACAACTGGCCGTGTGCGACGAATTCATTCCTTGCTCAGAGAAGGAAAAAGTCCAAAGGATAAGAGACGGATAAATATTTCTGTGAATACTCTACCAGATAGTATTGTTGTTACGGTTAAAAATGAAAGCGTCATTTCCTACTAAAATTTCTCATTATAATGGCAAAGAGAAACACTACTTGAATGAAACATTGTCATTCAAAACTATGCACTCTTTGTTTACTGACAAGTATCCATCATTGAATGTGAATTACAAATTCTATCTTAAAATATTTCGAGAGAATTTTGACTTATAATTTGGTATACCCCAAATAGACACATGCTGTATGTGTGAGGAACTTGGGATTAACATAAAAAGTCCTAGTCTAAACGACACAACCAAAAGAGTAGCAGTTGCAGAGTTGTAAGTGCATAAGAGAAAAGCAAAGAAGTTTTATGCCAAGATGGCATCAGTAAAATCTAAATGCCTTGACGATTTAGTGGTTGCAATCTCTACGGATTTCTTGCAAAATCTGTCACTTCCTGTAATTTCTATACATGAATTTTTTATTTGAGACAGTTAACCTACAATGTGTTTAAATCCACAGTATAGGGCAAAACAATGCAACATTTTAACGTACCACCAAGCATGAAGGTACTGCTAAATAAGTTGCGGATGAGGTAGCTTCGTTTTTATTAGACTATATTAACAACGAAATCCCGACAAAAGCAAAATATCTTCGCATTTTCACAGATGCTTGTCCTGGCCACAACCGCAGCCATACAATAGTTTATGTTTGCATTGCTCTTATAAACACTGGACGGTTTATCACAGTGACACACTAATTTTCTATTAGAGGTCATTAATTCCTCCCGAATGATAGGAACTTTGCAATAGCTAAAAAACTGATTAGAAACCATGACAGGGTATTTCTACCTCAAGATTAAACTGAAATGCTTATTACATCAAGCAACAATTTAAATCTTACTGTAAAGGAGGTAGATACCGGTGACATTTTATATTGCAGGGGCTGGGGGCATGGGTTCTTCAAAGTAAAAACCTTTCCTCAACAGAAACGTCTTTAAGAAACGTTACCAGGCTTAGAAAACAGGCTTTTTCAATCTCCACAATTTCTTAATTGAAGTATTACATTGACGAAATTGGCATGGTAAAAGCAAGCGTGCATATAGATGGCTTGGTCCCACATACATTCAAACTATACACATAGTAACATTCCTGTACCTACGAACAAAGCCTAATCAGAAGGGAGGGTACCTTTCAACAAGAATAAACTTGATGACCTGAGGAAGTTTCTGAAGTATATACCCGATGACAAGAAACACTTCTATGAAGAACTTTGAGCATGACCTACAAAGGAAAATATGCGCGTTGATGATGCTACCCGTGGACACTATGCCCAATGACAAGACATGCGATGTTATTAGAGCACATTTATTATTAACTTTGTGTCATGTTATATGCTTATGTAATACCAAATAAATATTATTTCGATTAATTCTATTGACATATAGACCAGTCCTTTCATAAAGAACATATGTCAGAGCATATATATGTGTGTGTATGTATATATATATAACCGAATATATGGTATTGAGTATATGTAAGTGTGCGCACCCCTTTACATTTTCAAAATTGCGTAGAAACTAAATGGAAATGCATGGCTTGGTTTTGAAAGCAAACATATTCACCTTTCAATACTAGCCATTTTTGGAGTAGAAAAAGAGCTCCAGAATCACGCAGTTCGTTATATTTATTGATATGTACATAATCCTCTGACCAAGATCTAATATACATACATATTACTGATACATATCGTGGAAATATAAGCAATTTAGTATAAATTCCTACTACTTTCGAGGAACTTGAAATGAGTCAGAGTAATTATTTGAGTTATTCTCCTATAATAACTACAACAGTTCTAAAGTATAAAGTAATAATTAGATCTGACACTTTAGCGTTTTTGAAACAACCACGCCACATATACATGACTACTAATACACTGCAGCCACTCAGAAAACAATGTACAGAAATGTGCATTGGGAAAGAAGAGATCATAATAGCCGAGATAATACCATCCTTTTTTGCAAATATTCGTATGTACAACGTATGTGTAATTTATGTTTACAAAATAAATTTTTTACATATTTGCCGTAGTAAAATTAAGTAATTTTTATAGAAATATAAAGTGCATGGAATTAATAAGAATTGGTATGTATATCACTCAACAAATACATCACTTGTAATGCATACTACATGAATAAAAGCATATTTATGTATTTACCTATGTGTACCTATTTGTTACATACGCATTGACCTATATAACATATGCAACTAAACATTTTTTATTCACGATTCTACTACACTACCTCCAACAAATGTTGAGCTAACGGCGTCCTACCCAATAATGAGATGTTGTTACTCTAAAGATTTCAATGAAGTAGTTTTGTTGGCACTTTTCGTAACTAAATTTTAATTAGTAAGAAGAAATATTATTTTAGAGTAATGACAACTACGGATATTAAATTATTTATTAAATTAGGTTTTACCAAATATGATTAACCTTATAAACATATTTAAAGCGGTACAGCCAGAATTAAAGAAAATCAAGTATTCTTAAAATTATTATTCTTCTATAGTAAAGAAAACAACTGCAGCGAAAGACGCTTATGAAGACGCAAGCGTAGGTTTAGTGGCATCCCATTTAAATCAACTAATCAAATGTTTACATAAATTACGTTTCTAATGCAGCATTTACACGACGAAATATTTAATTTTGCGTTATATTTCTCATGCGAACTATCATACTAAAACATCAAATCAATGCAGTTTGATAACGCTTCTCACACAGTATGTTTCACAGCATGTTGTCGCCTTGCAAGAGACCGTTTGATGGCCTCTGTCGGTATTTAATAGACATTACTTTAGCTAAAATATTGACAATCAGTTACAGCATTTTCTGAACACGTGTGCTATTTATGTTTCCCAGCATCTACTGTAAACTTAAAACAGAGGTAGTGATTGATGTTTGACTAGCCAAATTGTTCTTCTTACAGTTCAATTATTATTAAAGTTACAGCAAACTCTAAGACTATTTTATTTTGCCACGCTTTTTTAAACTTTTATCTCTTGTGCGTTCTGTTCACCGGAAACTAGACGGCGCTGGTCATTCTGTTGGTCAGGTCAAAATGCTCAGGGGTCATTTAGGTCATGTCCTCGATGTTCTTGCTCTCGACGAAGAGTTGCGAGGGCAAGTTGCTTGCTTGCGACGTTTGCAGACAGAGCGCTCACCTTCATACAATTATTGGTTTTGTCTTACTCAGTATAGAATTTTAAATCGTGTTCTTAATAAATCTAAACAGTGATAAACAGCAACCTTATTTTTGTGACTGACCATAAATGCTTGCATGTAACTTTTGAAGAGTAAAAAAGGGAGGCCGAAAAATTATACTAGTAGTATACAGTTATAGGTCATTCGAGACAAAGTAAGCACTAAATATTTAACCATTGAAAAAAATAACTATCTGTTACTGCACATAAGTCAACATCAATAAGAATTACATTATTACTTGCACTTGCATGGTTGGCAGCAAATAATTGCATGTAGTTCCGTGTATTTTTCTATTTGAATACAACCTTAGTGGAAGAACAACAAATGCAGTCGACCTCTCTGTATTAAATATATGTTTCAATATTTATTTACTATCTTAAGAGTGCAATGTAGATAAATAAATGCTGAAAACATCAATTGATTTCTACCCTTTTTTCGAAGCCAATATGAATACATTACTCAATGACGATCCTAGATAATGGTATTTGCCAACTTTATGAGTAAGTATAAAGTCAAGAATTACTAATTCGTTACGCGTGATCTCTTGCGCCGCAGTTAAATGCACTAGGTTCCGGCGTCAGAGATTGTGCCTCAGAATTTCGTAACAATGGAAACAATTTTGTTTAAAATGTTGGCTAAAACTATTACCTAAGATTGCTTTTGTTTAATTTTAACAAATTGGCTTCAAGAAGCCTAGGCCTACAGTTATAGATTAATGCTTTTAGCGTTGTATTATGTACCATGCCCTCTTATTGAATACTGTACCTACTGAATGCATGATTTGATTTAATTAGCGCCAGCACAAAGTGATGCAACCGAATCACTGAACATCAATTTGCCATTAGCACATGCCACTAGCGTTCCGCGCTACTGAGGTAGTTCAAAATTTCACCGACAGGTGGCATCAGAGTTAGGTTTTCGCCGCTTCGCTTGGAAGCGAGTTGAGTCGTTGTGTTTGTCTGATGTTCAGTAAGTATGGGCTTCGGATAAACACATTCAAAAATATTAGAAATGACTGTTTATTAATGACATTGCAAATCATGTGAAGTCATTGGTAATCTGTAATTTGTTAAGTTTTACGATCACCAGCTTGACTATCTGGAATAATAAAGAGCGTTTTTTTTCTTTTCACTCTTATAAAATAGGCTACATTATTTATCGTTTCTGTTAAGTGCATCATCTTCATTCATGGCAAAATGCTGAACGTAACTTGAATTTCGTGTGTTTTTAGTGGTGGTTTTGAGTTACAAATTCGAATGTACTATGCACACATTTACGAAATTCGTAAAGGCAATAGTGCGTGTTGTATCAATTAAGGCCTATTCACAATTGCTATGTCCGAAGTTGTGTCCTAGGACAAGAATGCGCTGATTGGTGGACGTCACTCTGTGATGTCACATCAGTGTCCGAAGTTACAGTGTCTTAAGACAAGTTTGGTCCTAAGGCAAGTATTCACTGAATCTTAACTTTTGTCTGAAGTTGTGTCCTGAGACAAAAGAAAACCTCAACTATTTTCACGGGAATTCGTAACTAGGTATACAATTGAAAACATTAAAATTATTGTCGGCAAAAATAGAAGGTTTAAACCTGTAAGGGCTGCATAAAATATTAATAAATCACAATTTTGGACCAGCTTCAGAGATAGTAATTGTGAACAGCGAGGGCGAATCTAACCACGAATTTCAGACACGTCCACTGCCACGGTCACGTCCGTGTACACGTACATATGTAAACAGGCCTTTAGAGTCAATGCACAGAAACCAGTGTTAAAAGACACGTGTCTCACGTGATTTTAATGATTAGTCTTTTGATATTGTAGATAACATATCGGAGCAATTTAACGTAGTTGTAAACACTGTACAAGCCTATGTAAATAAAAGCACGTATCAATGTTATGTTTGCATGCAGCAAAAAGATATAAACTGGCGGAAAATACAAATTTATCAAGGCTTTTTTTAGTGCTCACTTTATTCTGAATGACCTTCACATTAGCAGCACAGAGCAAACAATAGCATCAAATACGCTATGAACCAATACCGGACAGCTTGAGCGCTTTGGCGAGAATTCTGATTGTGTTATCACGCCAAACCACCAGAGAACAGCACCCTACATTTAATTGATTTCAGATGTACGCTGCAAACATAACAATTCTGGGAAAAAATTATCTACGGAGAACATAATTTCGCTGCATAGAGAAAATAAACAATAACAGTACCAGTACGATAATTAAGTAATAATTAAATAAAGCATGTTAACATAATAAAACACAATATTTTTACTAAAATTATTTCAAAATATGTGTTAGTTTCACCTCCTATCGCTACGTTAATTTTCACAAGCTTACTCAGTATTTGCATGGTGCTGTCCGGTATTAGACACTAGGGTATTTGATAGCATACTTCTTTCCATATGAGCCGCTTGTGGAACCTTATGCCGTCAAATAGGACATGTTATATTTCCTGATTTCGTTCGAGCTCCAACTTGATGCGAAAATCACGCAAGGTATTTATATTGAGGTCGCCATCTCGCATGAGTTTTCATGTCTCTTGCGTCGTGTAAAAAGTTGTTTTTGGGGTAGAATTCACAGTCAGAATCTTGAATAGCAAATAAGTTGTAGTTTGTAAAGTGGTGCTTCTTCAAGTTACTTATTTGGGCAATGCATTTATAGATGGCAACTTGATGAAGTTATTCTTCTTGAATCTATTCTTGTTTAAGACGAGCGTTGCGTCATGAAGTATCGAAATAAGTAGAACCTTAATAGCAGTAGCAGCATAAATCAACTAAAGGTGTATTTTATGTACATCAGTTATTTAGTTTAAATTGAAATTTCGCTACTTTTGGCTGTATATTCCAGTTATAAGTATGTTTCTTTTATTACAATACACGCTTATGGCCATGATACTTCATTTATTTCAAACAATTGCAAATAACTCTAATATTTTTTAACCAAATGCCTTGAAAAAATGGAGACTGTACAGTCATACGATACACAATTTTGCCAGAGCGTTTTTTTTTTTTTTTAATTATGTGCCGTTTGCTAGCAAAAATTATTTTGCTTCATTTTGGCTTATTTTGACGAAAAATATGTTATATTCCAGAGGCAAAAAATCTAAAAATCCGTAAGCAAGTTGCAACAGAAAAATTCCGATACAGACGATGATATATAAGTGTTAAAACTGTCAGAATGGAGATTTGATATACGTATTAATTTGCGTTAAAAAAATATTTTTGAAACCACTGCGAAACTAAAGAGCGAGGCCATAAAATTAAATAACATCACGGATTTCAAGCACATGTTATCTTAACGTGTTTAAAAGATTTTATTACAGTATTTTGCTAACTGTGGAGAAAAAATGATTCACTATTGTCGACTCACTCAAAACTACTTCTTGGGTCACATGTGAAAACCTGCATACTTGCCGATGAGAATATTTTACTTGAACTACGTAACAGTTGATATGCAGCATAACAACGCCTACGATAGTGGTATGAAGTTCATAAACGCCACTCATTAATGAGGAACGTGTTTTGCTTACATACATACCTACAACACAACCTTGTATCGCAAGGCCGGCTTTGAGCATACAGTGATTTTATGGGCGAATTGATATAGTAATCAGTTTGGTGTTATAAGTTTTAAGGTTGTGATCTTTCGGTAAATATCAAGAATCACTACTCACTGTGTACCGGCCAAACTATTGATTTTAGAGATTAATGATAAATGTTTCTAGTGATGTTCTAAGCAGTCCTACGTAAAAAAAGTTTAGCTTATAAGTTAGTTTAAGTTGACATAGGTTAGCTTAGGTTAAGCTAAATTAGGTTAGTTTACGTTAGGTTAAGATAGGTTAGTTTAGGTTAGGTTGAGTTAGGTTAGCTGACCCAAGCTAACATTAGGTTAGGTAAAGTTAGGTTACTTAATCTAACCTAATTTAACTCAAGCTAACCAAATCTAACTTAAACTAACTTAAACCAACCTAAACTAACTTAAAATAATTAAAAGTAACCTAACTTAACCTAACATCCTAACCTAACAAAAACATTTCTTTACCTAGGACTACTTAGACGTCACTATAAATATGTTTGGTTAATAAACTATACCTCTAAAATCAATAGTTTGTCCGGTGCACCATGAGTAGTGATTCTTGATATTAACCGATCTTTTTGACAATCGTTTTGTCATCTTCACAGCTGACAAGCTACCAAAATATTATTTCTATATACACATTGCGCTTGGCAGAAATAGTTTAACGAGTAGGTTACACAAACGTTGGTTCGCTTCAATGAAATTAAAATTTTTATTCTTTTATAAATAGACTATGTCCTAACAGTGCATTTACTACTGTATAAAAATACAAAGCTCTTTTACTGTAAATCCGTAATACGTACTTGATTGCATTTAGTGCAGCCGTCACGGTAGCGTATTCATAGGGCTATAATATAAGTGCTTGCATCTTGATGTTGCTGGTAGTATTTGTGGATGAAATAGGGGCATGATTTTTGTGAACTATATTAACAAAAATTTATTAATTTGAAGGTTAGCTTAACAGCTAAAGATTTACCAAAATAGAGCATTACTGTTCCGTGTTTAGCTGAGTGTAGGTACACTGTAACAATTTTTTTGTAAATATGATTAGGCATTTCTTTGTAGTTTTACAAACATTTGTAAATGTACAAAAATTGTTCTTGTAAAATTATTTGTTAGTAAAATTACAAGGATTTTCTTTGTAAAAAAGATAGGACAAATTTTTAGTCTACCAAAATCATAGGTTCGCTGAAAATTACAGTTATACAAAAATCACGTCCTCTGGAATGCATTTTCTGGAGTAAAGTGAATTTTGATATTGATTGCATGCTTAAAAATTTTAAAAAGTGAAATCACCGAACCGTGCATTGAATGTATATACATAACAAAAACCAACTACTGTAGCATGTAAGTCGAGGTGGTCTAAACGTAAGATGCATAGGCCTAGTACCGAAGCTCGGGGATACGAGTTGCAGAACTGATTATGCTATACTTTTTACTTTTCAAAATAATGTAACATCAATTTATTCGAAAATTATTTAAAAAATTAATTTAGTGCTAAAATTGGCATCTAAAATTTAATTTTTTATCGCTGGTACAAATTACGAGGCCATACCTTGTAATTTTACAAACTTATATTTTGTAATGTGTACCATTGTAGTTTTACAAGGAACTTCTTTGGCGACTGGGTTTCTTCAGATTCTCCTTGTAAAAATACAAACAATATTTTTACACCGTAACGTACCTAATCCCTGTACTGGTTACATACACACATTACTTGAAAGTACATATTTTCAATGACGTTATTAATTTTTAATTTCGGCTATAATAATCGTCATGTTTGAGAGGTAAGGGTACAATTTAAACATTTTCAACCTGTGATAGTTTTCAATGTAAAGCTTAAACCTTCGTAAGTTGTGTTATTTTTTAATCGGAATTCACCAATGTGATGAAAAAAATTTTATGGTTTTAGTTAAATCAAACATAAAAAATACAATACTAAATTATGTCAAATCACAAAAATTAATGAGAAATAAATTTTCAAAACGAGTGACAAAAAATTTGAGAAACCAGAGAAAACGCACGACACTACAACTAAGCAACAAACAACGACGAAGTTAATGCTACACATGGTCACAGAACGACGCACCGGCAACGTCACAGACGTTGGCTAAGACTGGATGACACTACAACTAAGCAACAAACAACGACGAAGTTAATGCTACACATGGTCACAGAACGACGCACCGGCAACGTCACAGACGTTGGCTAAGACTGGATGAC